>JAKTWV010000064.1:0-58138 GCA_030582235.1 Ruyongia ponderosae | reverse complement strand
ATTGATTAATAATAATATAACGAATCAAGATTACAACGACTGAGAAAACTAGAGACCATACATTTATATAAAGTACAGAGCCAAGTTTAACTACAATTAGATTAAGAATAATATATGCTAATAAAATAGGAAAAAAAAAAAAAAAAAAAAGCAAGTTGAGCTTTTCCTTAAAATTTTAATTAACCCGAACACCAAACTATCTAAAAAGACGGTTCATCTGTTCATCTTGACTGCTCCACGATTAATTATGACTGCTGAGCTTCGTCATCCTGGTCATGTTGGTTTTGGTATTGTAGTTTTACAAGGATAGGCATTCAGTTGCTAATTATGAGATCAAGATTAAATTAGCAACAAATCACAAGTTATAGTGATGATGGCTAGCTCCTGATTACATGCCCACTACTACGTAGTTGGTGACGAAAATGTGGATAGCAACCGCAGCAAGCAATATACCAGTATTCAAGAAAAAAAAGCAGTACTATAAAAAGGGAGAGCTGTCCTTCCAAATTTTTAGTAACTCATCTAATCTGAAAACAACAACAAGTACTTCAACTGAAACACTAAGAAACAGTCCGAACTACTCATTACTCAAATTACGTTAATATTGCAACTACTCCGTCAATAAGAGACTTTGCAACATACATCAAGTACACAAGAGTTAACAGCAACCAAAAAAATACCAAGTTAAGAGCAACTCAAACTCAACTTCAAACAATAATCATTTTGAACTTTTGCAATGGCTGTCACATTCTCAGATATCTTTAAAATCATCGTAAGTACTATTTTTCTGTTGTTCATCATGTTTAATTATATATATATGAATACTCAGCCTTACTAACAAGAATCGAAACAGTTTGCTATCATCTTACCACCACTGGGTGTCTTTTTAGAGGTTGGTATCGGTATGACATTGCTGATAAATATCGTCTTGACGCTCCTTGGGTATATTCCAGGGATTATTCATGCTCTCTATGTGATCTTGATGAACTGATAAGTGCTATAGGCTATAGTATTTCTGAAGCTGGAATTACATAATTTATTACATAATCAATGGTTACCCGATTTTAATTTTTTTTAGCAAATCACGTGTCTGTGTTTTTTTTTTTTTTTCTTGCTCACGTGGAAGTCATGTGTTTTTTTGTAAGTTATCTTCCCGTTCTGACTTTACTACGAGTTTACGACTAAAGCACGTATACACAACCTACAAGTCATGGAAAAGAGAACTCACCCAGATTCTACTGCTAAGCAGCTATCTTCCAAGAAGTTGAAGAAACAACTAATCCATCAACAACTCAACAACGTCACAAATGAAGCAAATATCGATTCTGAATTATTATCCGAATCTAACAATCAAAATCAAAACAATGAAAACCAAAACAACAACAATCAAGACCATGACAACGAAAACACCCAGAATGTTGATCAAAGTATCGTCCATGCTGACGATGATGTCGTGATTTACGAAGATGACTCAAAGTTGGATGTCGTTGTCGTTGATGTCGTCAAAGATTCTGAGGTTTCTGAGGAGCTGAGACAGCAAATCACCTCAACCTTGAAGCAGCAAGAAGAAGAAGATGCCAATGCTAGTGCTGCCGCTGCTGCTGCTGCCGCCGTTGCAGCATCCCATGGTGTTATTAGCAATCAATCTGTTGCAACAAATTCTTCTGCTTCATCAGTCTCTTCATCAGCAAACACTGTTCATGATGTCGTTTTACACAGTCATTTGACGAAGCCATCTCCAGGTACTGAGGAATGGCATAGGGCTAGAAAGGATACACACAAAGAAGTGGAGAGACGTAGAAGAGAAAACATCAACTCAGGAATCAAGGAATTGGCATCCCTCTTGCCAACTCAAGAGCCAAACAAGACCAAAGTTATCGCAAAGGCTATTGATTATATCAAAAATTTGAAGCGTAATGAAAGCAACAACATGGAGAAATGGACACTTGAAAAGCTATTAAATGGCCAACAAATATCTGAATTACAAGATAATAACGAGAAGTTGAAGAGCGAATTGGAAAGAGCCTACAGAGAAGTTGAGCATTGGAGAGAACTCTCTTTGAAGAAATCTCATGACGAATGAAGCTCTCAAGTTTTCAATCATCGTTTACTGATCGTGGTGTATTTTTAGATGGATCTTTTGGTGTGGTTTTTATAATTTTAATGTATTATCATCTGCTTTTAACTTATCGAATGTATTGAGTCTCTTATCTCGCCAGTTGTCCTACAATAGTGAAGAATGAAAAGAATTTGTCCTCAATTATAAATCAATGACGAATGGCTAGTGTACTTTGTTATAGATAATGATTCAAGCAATATGGGGTATGAAGAAGTCATCAATACTAGAAGTCAAATCAGCACACACTGCAAGATGATCCAAAGTAAGTTCCGAGGTCTAAGCTTTATTCAGGTATTTCCAGATATTCTTCAATACTATCCTATCTTCTTCAGATTTATCTTGATATAAAATATCAATATTTTTATGCAATCCAATGGCATAAGAGAAATCTTGACATAACTGATTGAGGAAATAGAAATCAACATCATTAATATCATTAACAAATAATCTATATGAATTCAACAGCATAACTGCTTGCAAACTTGCTATGCTTGATCTTACAATCACTTCACCAAATCCTAGTGCAGCATCAACATATCTCAATAACTTATTTTCTGGATCCTTATATGGTGTATTGGAATAAACTGATGAGATTTTAACCAACATCAATATAATAGCCAGATGTAAAAAATCTTGTATCTCTGTGTTTGGATCAATCTCTATTTTACCGATTGATTTATTGAATAAGCGATGAAAGGAGTCTAAAATCACACTTCTGTTCAATATTAATAGATTTGAATGGAAATTTGAAGCAAAGTAACGATTAAGATGATCCTCAAGTATATCAAAAGATGGGAGATAGTTCAATAACAGATTGTTGAGATATATCACCTTGTACTTATTGTCATTGTTTATCTTTAATGTCAACATTGGTGTTAATGGAGAAATGTATTTTGGTGGGAACATCAAGATTGAGCTATCTAATCCCTTAATCAGATCGATTTGTTTCTTTAGTGATAAATCATTTAGATTTTGCTTTACACTTGAGTCATAATCAAAATGAGTTGGGGTGATGCTTGAGTTGATGTCTAATGAGGATTCGGCAACCTGAATCTTTGAAGCTTGTTCCTTTAATTCAACAATGTTTTTGATAAGCGTTTCGTTCTCTCTTTTCAATGACTCTATCTCTTCATAGATCTGGTTTTCATTTGATATTATCTGAATCCATGGTGATGTTGAATATGTACATAATTCATTAAGGTTCTTTTTAACACAGTTATCACAAATCGGCTTTCCCAAATCACACTTTATCTTTCTTCTTCTGCACTCGCTGCAACTTAGTGTAATTTTCTGTCTTTTATTGGATGCTGAATTGGATGCTGATGATGCTGCTGTTGTTGATTCGTTGTTATTTGAGTTCAGTGCTCTCTTACTGTTCGAGTTAGGAGCAGCATTTTCACTTGAGTCAGAAATCATTGAGTTTGATCTATCTCCCGAGTCCAAGGGTGATCCTTGCTTGTGACTTTTGGCCATTATGAAATCTGTTTTCTTTAAAATAATGCCTCTATTTCAAATAGCAAATGCCCCGTAGTTCAGCTTATGGTATTGCTTAGGGTTTTGGTGTATCTTCAACGCCTACAGCTGACGGTGGTTGAAGGACAGGTCGATTGAGGAACGGTAATTACTTTTTTCGCTGGACTACACCCGAACACCGCGGGCCGTCGTTTTAGCAGGGACCGCAGTTGAGCCGAACTGGAGTTTGGCAAAGTAGTGTTTTCAATATAGTAGAAGCATACATTGCCATGGTTGGGATTGTATTCCATATGGTCTATAAACTCAACAGTCTCTGCTCTTCAATCCTTTTCGTAACCTCAACAGGTGTTTTTCCGAGCTTGCTAGAAATCTTCACTTGTAAATCCTTACTGAGCTTCAGATAGCTCTCAACGAAATCACCATCAACAACATTCTTCACTGGTTGATAGTATCCCCTATACATCAAATGCATTCTTCCCAATAGTGCTGGACACTGCTCTCTCATTTCCTTCTCTAATTTTTGAAAAAAGTCAACCTCTATATTTGTAGATAGAGGAATAAGCGTTCCAATTGTTCCTTGTAATCCAACATACAAGATCACATCTTTACCTCCAAGTGTCAATGATCCTTTGTTAAACGACATTACCAAGTCTTCATTATAAAAATTGCAGATATTATCTAGTTTGTATGGAGCACCGTTGAGTAACTTGTCTTGAGATGACAAAATAATTGAGAAATCATCAGATTGATTAGATATCCTGCTGGCTGGCCCTTGACATCTCACAACGCTCATGTTTCCAAACTTGTCGCCAATCACAGCAGTATTACTATCAAGCATGCTTGAACTGATAACATGTCTGTTCAGGATATCATCACAGAAGGGAACAAATTCATTTATGGCTGGTCTATATATCAGAAAAGTAACAGACTCTCTAATATCACCAACAACAACTTTGTCACCTTTTGATTCCAACTTGACAATATTTGCCACGCTTTCCAACAATGTAGATGATTTCAATAGAAGCTGTTTTATACCTAAGTCATATAGCTTCAACTGGTTCTGAATTCCCACCAACAAATATCTGTTCTGGAAAGAACACAACGATTGAGATGGCTTCTCCAAGTTTGTAGAATGAATAATTTCCAAATTGTCTAAATCATACGTACTCAAGTAGGATGAAGATTCACCAACAACAGACAATACTAAACAGGTCTTTTGCTTTGATTCAAATGATGTAATTGCACCAGCTAATATATTTTCATCCTCCTTAAGATTTGAGGTCAACTCAATTTCTCCTGTAGATTTACTATATTTCTGAATGTATTGTTTTCCAACTATAAATAACCAGTCATCATGTTCGAATATCTGTTTACCAGTTCCACAAATACCTACTGATTCAATATTCAATGTTTCAGTAATATCTTCAAGAGTAAATATTGTCAACGTTTTGTTATAAACACCGACAATACCATTAGGTACATCTTCAGAATTGAAAGTTGAGCATTTAGTCAAAGCAGGGGACAATAAGGACGTAATAGTAAGATTTTTATCTCCACCATCTTGAATCAACCATGATTTGTTAGAGCTTGCAATTACCATTTCTTTCAAATATCCTCCATCCTCATTTGCTTCCACGTTGATCTTGCTTAATACAATTGGAGCATTACCCAGATATTTGGTTCTGGTATCAGTCAATTGACCACTGAGATCATTCAGCAAAGTTCTTGAATAGACACCATTTTCCATACCAATATGCACATACCAGTCACTGGTCTGAGTAGAACGTCCCGACACTCCTTTAACTAATAGCAGATCATGAGCGCTTGCATTCAAAGCTTGAATCGCTAATGTCTCTAGAGTGTCATTCAGGTCAAGTGATAATACTCTTATGGTGGAGTCTTGTAAACCAACTACTAAGAACTTTGACCTTAGCAAGCCTTCTGGTATACTTCCCATTGATAAGCAAGTGACTTCAGCAGATAATTCAAGTCTCTCATTATACTCAACCAATCTATCCATCTCATCAATTTCAAAATAAACCAATTCCATATTAGATAAAGCAACAGCTAATTGACGATTGGTACTAGTGGCATGTGTTATCTTAACACCCGGAGTTGGAGTCCACTGGTTGATGACTTTACCATCTTTCAGTTGATTTATCCCATTTCTATGTATTTGGCAAATTGAAGACTGCCCAAGTTGTTCGATATGAATGGTTGATTCAGTATTAACTATTCCTGAATCTAAAACTTCTTCAACATCAGCGCCAATAGAAAGAACCAATGTGGAATCTTTGAAAGATAAGATTAAGTATTTATCAAAATCATCTTGAGAGCTCAATCTAGTTGTCCAAACCTTGTTTGCAACGGAAGGTAAATCAGTTTCAACAATCTCATTTATTGAAACTCCAAGCTCAATTTTATCCAAGCTTGAAGAGTCGTTAATTCCTGATAATGAATAAATTTTTGTCGAATCTGAACTGTTGGTATTTGATATCAACTTGGCATCCATCAAAGGATTCAAACATTTTATTTCATCCCTCATCTCTAAATTATCCAATTCTATATGTCTCTCAAATATGATTTTTTCCGTTGGTTCATTATTGGAGGATGTGAATATAGCGGAATCATCACCTAGTTTTTCAAATTGGTAGAAATACTTGTTCCCATATTCTGTGTCAGCATACAAGAACCCAGACTTCAATATTATTATACTTGAGCAAGTTGGCAATGTGTCAAAGTAACTGATTGACAGTACATGACGTGAAAGTTGAACTTTGAAGATATCTCCAAAGTTTGATTGCACCAGCCAAAAAAACTGGTCTTTCAATATGTGCAAGGTACCAGCGATGATTGAGACATTCTGGTTTGTCTCATGCTGCTGTTGTAATTTTGGAATATTAATGGATAATTTTTCACCTTTGAGGTTTCTATAACTGATCATGTTGAGTGAACAAACCAAAACACCAGGTATAGCTTCAGCCCCAAGTGGTACCTGCAAAAGTATATTTGATAAAGATGGCAATTCTTCTGAGTGCTTTCTAACAACGTTGTTTAGCCCTAGGTCTAATTCATAATAGGTTAATGATCTCTTATAATTTGTTGTAATGTCATCCTCATTGGTTAATTCATAATCTGAGTAATCAATCTCAATGGCAGCAAAGAGAGGGTTTTCATAACCTGCATCTAAACCAACCGAATATAGGGTCAGAATCTTAGATTTATTTGCCTCCAATGGTGAAGAAATTGTCAATTTGTTATCTATATCCCTGTTGAAAACGTACACCAGTTTATTCTTTTCTATTGCAGGAAGTAAAATTGCTCTACCTTTAGAGTCACATACAATATCTTGGCCTGGTGATAGTCTTCTTATTCCAGATTTGGCATATGGTTCATTGAATAAAGGTATGAATGTAAGGTTCTCTGTATCTAGTTCCAAGATCGATAGATTACCAGAATCTGAAGTAACAGCAAGATAATCCTTACCAGAACCAGAAATTTTGAAGTTAGCAATTGACCTTATGATCGCGAAAGCCTGTTGTGAAAATAGTTGGTTAAGCTTACCAGTGTTGGTGTTCAACTTGTAAACAGTTAAGGTGCTCGATGTGGCAGATATGATCTCTTGAGACTTCTTTCCCGAGAAATTACCAACACATGATTTCAAGGTAGCTGTCTGTCTCTTCAATGTAAGATTGTACAGGCATATATCAGTACCAATTGTCATATTCTTGTGGATTCTTATTCAATAGATGTACGAATATGGAAAGAAGTTATCAATTTGCATTTTTTTTTAGAGGCTGCAAAAAAACATTTTAATCATTCTAAACAGGAAATTACCTGATTTGGAGCACCATTCTAAAAACTGAACATCTGGACACCAAAATAGATAAAGTTCAGGAATTTTGATGTGATGGGCTGCTGGCTGGTTATGTTGATGTTATTCATGGTCACAGCAAGACAATGCTACTAATACCCAGATCATTTCTTTTATCTCTGCTATCACTTATACTGGTACGTCAAATTGTCTTCATGACTTTAGGAAACTCATACATCAATATCAACGCAAACACCAGTGAACTAACATGAGCAACAGAATCACATACCGCCTAGTTTATGGACTATAATTGACTTCATCTTCGACATAACAACCTTTTGGATAAGAGTAAGTATAATAAGAAACATTAGAGCGGCAACAACTTGATTATCACTCTAGATAATCTGACAGATTTTGGCAAAATACTAACAATATATGATGAATATAAGAAATGTATTCAACTGTGGAGAAGGAAAACACCAATCAATACCACCCAGGAAAAACTATTTAAAGCTGAAACGTATGAGCAGTGGCAAATATCGGCATATTACATGGACAGATTGACTGGTTCTGATCTTTGGAGGCACAACTTCACCAGTACGAAGTATGATTATAGATTAGTGTCAGAGAGACTTAAGGAGTTGCAAATATCAAGAGAAAATAACCATGACGTTAATCAACTATTGAAGTTATTCAGAACTGGTGGATTTCTTCGCAATTTTGGTGGAATAACACACAGAGAGTTGTTCACTAGAAGCTATTCTGGGACAAAGACATTGATTGAAGATTATATCACCGAGGTATTGCATTGCTTACATTATCTTGATGAGGTGGAGATTAACAATGAGGTTGGGGAGTTATCCATAAATCAATTGAAGTTGGATTTTTTCCACGATGGCAGGCAATCATTTGGATCAACAGCATTGATATTACAGGGTGGATCACTTTTTGGTCTCTGCCATTTAGGTGTTGTAAAGGCACTTTACTTCAAGGGGCTCTTGCCTAGAATTATATCCGGAAGTGCAGTGGGTGCAGTTGTTGCTTCTCTCATATGCTCGTTGACAAATGAAGAACTAAAGGATACGCTTTTGTCTATAACCGACAAACTTGCAGTGATTGATAGATTGAACCATGACGTTGATGAGAGATATGGCTCAGTTATTGAAAATGTCATAAAGAAGGGCTATTCGCAAGATATTTTGATATTTATGAAATACGTCAAGGATGTCATTGGCGATATGACATTTGAAGATGCGTATGTCAAGACAGAAAAGATCCTAAATATAATTGTTCATCCAACTGAGAAATCAATTCCATCATTGTTGAATTATGTCACGACGCCGAATGTTTTGATTTGGTCTGCGATATACGCATCCATTGGTACAGGTGTTTTATCTGATAATTGTCAATTGATGGTGAAGAACTTGGAGGGAGATATAGTTCCATTTGACTCAACGGGCTCTTCTTCCTTTGAAAGGACTGACGAGAATGATAAATCCAACATTTTTTTAACTCCACAAGAGGCCAATGAGAGAGGTAATGCAGAAAGTCCATATACAAGAGTCACTGAATTATTCAATGTCAACAACTTTATTGTTTCTCTAGCAAGACCTTATTTGGCTCCTTTATTGGTCAATGACATAAAACATAAAACTGGCTGGAAGCCCAAGAGACTAATGCAAAGGCTATTTGGTTTAGAATTGCAACATAGAGTTGAGTTGATGGATAGAGTTGGGTTGTTATTTAGCTTTATCAAGAGGCTAGCCGTTGATGAGAAGACACCAAGAAGTGCGAGTGAAGTAACCATCGTACCTGAGTTGAGAACTTTGGTGAAAGACTTTGGGAGAGTGTTTGACGTTCATAGAACTATGGAGAATATTCCATACTGGATATTGGTTGGAGAGAAGAGTGTTTGGCCAGCATTGCCTATAATTTGGACACGATGTGCTGTCGAGTTTACATTAGATGATCTATACGATAGAAGAAGACGTAGTAGAAAGAGGGATATTAAACACTGAGTGTTTTTGATAGCGCTTGATAAATGCCCCCAATCTTGTTACAAGTTTTTATTTCCATATGTAGCGAAAATGCAATAATAGCTTATATAAATGTGGTTTTCTTCCCTTTGTGAGCTCCTGTTTATCTGAAAAACAATTTTATGGTATCCTTGGAGACAAGATACAAATAGTCTTGTTCAGATATCTCCAGACCTTGCACCTCCAAGGGTAGTGGGCCTCTAGATATGGATAATGTACCCGTTATGTCTTTCGCTCTTCCTGTTTCTAATGGTCTCAAGCCAATGCAAATATTGGAGCGATATATGAGTCTTGTAAGAAAATCCAAAGTTTTGAATTCTGGCAACTCTGCAATGTTGACTGATGGTTGGATCAATTCTTGGTCAGCATTCACCACGAATATTATCACGCTGGATATTTTGATGAGCTTGTGTAGTGTGTTCAAAAGTTTTATGGAGGTTAAAGTTTCGTAACTGGACAACAAGACATCTATTCCTTCAACAATTACCACTCTTTTATTACAGCTGCTTCTTGATTTTATCTCTTCTATCACTTTGAGAAAATAATCCATAAACTTTTCAGCAGTTGGGTATTTTATGAATAGATCAAACATCATATCATATACTTTGAAGTTTGCAATAGAACTCACATCGACTCCACTCTTCTTCAGTGATTTTTCATATGATGTTGAGGTATTTGAAAATGACAGAACAACAACATCCAGCTCCCTATTGGTCTTGTTCTTGTTGCTGTCATGGTTGATGTAGCATGTGCCATATAATGAGTTCTCTATTAGAAGATTCACCAGCCAACTAGCAGAAGTGGCTTGCACCTGAGTTATCACACCAACAAAGGTCTTGGAGTCCAAAACCAGCTCATCTGATATTATTGAGTGGTCGTTGAATAACGCTAGATCCTGGCTCTGTGTAGTCATATTCGCTCTTCAACTTCTTGCTTTAATACGTCTGAGCCTAAGAAGAGGTTCCACACAGATTTTGACAAATTATCAAATTATCAAAAAAAAAAAAAAGTTGAAAATTTTTTGGTTACGAAAATTGGAAAATTGGACAAGCTTAATAGAATACACTAGACAACATCCAGAACATAACTAGCAATGTCTCTACCTTCATTACCTGCTAATTTCGGTGCTGAAAACTTCAAGGCCAGTGCCAAATACACTGCTCCTGTCCGCCGCCCAATCGAACCAGTTGGTCGCTACTTCTTAGCTCATGCTGCCAGAGAGTTAAGAGGCCATACCTGGTCTGAATATGAAAAGATTGAAGCTGAAAAGAACGTCAGTAAGGTTGATGAAACCAATGAAGATGCTGACTTAGGTGACGAAGAACAATCTGCTGACTTGTTGGCTCATGACCCAAGAGACTGGAAGACCTCTGATTTATACGCCGTTTTAGGTATCTCTCATATTAGATGGAGAGCCACTACTGATCAAATTAGAAGAGCTCATCGTAAACAAGTCCTAAGACATCATCCAGATAAGAAGTCTGCTAAGGGTGGTTTAGACCAAGATGGTTTCTTCAAGATTATCCAAAAGGCCTTCGAAACTTTAATGGATTCAACCAAAAAGAGACAATTCGATTCTGTTGATGAAGGTGCTGATGTCGCTCCTCCATCCACCAAGGGTGATTATGATTTCCTTGAAGCTTGGGGTCCTTTCTTTGCTGCTGAATCTAGATTTTCAAAGACCCAACCAGTTCCTCAATTAGGTGACAACAACTCAACAAAGGCTGAAGTTGAAGCTTTCTACTCATTCTGGTATAAATTTGACTCCTGGAGAACATTCGAATTCTTAGATGAAGATGTTCCAGATGATTCATCAAACAGAGATCACAAACGTTACATTGAACGTAAGAATGTTGCATCAAGAAAGAAGAGAAAAACCGAAGATACTTCAAGATTATTGAAGTTGGTTGAAAGAGCCTTAAAGGAAGATCCAAGAATGAAATTGTTCAAGGAAGCCGAAAAGAAGGAAAAGGAAAAGAAGAAATGGGATAAGGAAGCTGGTGCTAGAGCTGAAGCTGAAGCCAAGGCTAAGAAGGAAGCTGAAGAAGCTGCTGCTAAGGCCCATGCTGAAGAAGCTGCTGCCTCTGCTAAAGCTGATGCTAAGAAATCTAAGGAAGCTGCCAAGTCAGCTAAGAAGAAAAACAAAAGAGCTGTCAGAGGTGCTCCAAAGGATGTTGAATACTTTGGTGATGCTGCCAGTGCTGAAACCATTGATGCTGATGTTGGTTTGTTATTGGAATCATTTGATGATTTACAATTAGCTGACGTTGCTGAAAAGGTTTCATCCACAAAGGACTCTGCTGCTGTTAAGAATATCTTTGCTGAAGCTGTCAAGGAGATTACCTCTGCTGGTAAGTTAGATGCTGCTTTATTGAAATATTTCAACTAAATATAGCTCTGACCATTGATAATTCAGGCCCAAATACAGGTTATATAATTTTTAATACTGAACTATACATATTCTCTACCGACTAGCGCTCCTGTGATTGGACACAACTTTTATGTAAACATCCGATCACCACTTGTACTGAATCATATCAACGAATCAACAAACAACAAATAAACAACAAATAAACAGAACTAGCTGTTAAAGTGACATGAGAACGGATACCGTTGCAATTGACCAAATAGGCATACCGGTATGCGTATCTCTATCTCTACGGTGATTAGATTTGCGTCCACTTGAAATCAAATATTGATATTCTGTTTTTTTGAAAACAGAGAAGATGAACAAGATAAACAGAATTTGAACAGCCAGATTCAATATATAAGGAGATCGGTCCTCTCTTTCTGATCTTATCATCCTATTCTACCATTCATCTAACAGTTGTTATTTATCAAACATTTAGCACGCAGATACAGAACGATCAAAAACATGCTTAGCAAGAATCTATTATCATCGCTTTCATTGATGGCAGCCGCCTTACTCAGATCTGCAGTTGCTTCAACCACCAATTCTCCACCTATAGAGATACAAGGTAACAAATTCTTTTACTCTAACAATGGCTCACAATTCTTTATTAAGGGTATTGCTTATCAAGAAGACCCTAATCCTGGTCATGAATTTGAGGATCCTCTAGCTAATATCACTATCTGCCAAAGAGATTTACCCAACTTTATTGAATTAGGTATCAATACCATAAGGGTCTACTCAATCAACGCAACAGCAAATCATGATGCATGCATGAATCTTTTTGCAGAGAATGGAATATATGTCATGGCAGATTTATCTATTCCATCAAAGTCTATCAATAGGGCAAACCCAGAATGGTCAGTCGAGTTATATCAGAGGTATACTAGTGCTATAGATTCATTGGTAAATTATACAAATACATTAGGTTTTTTTGCTGGTAATGAAGTTTCTAATGAATCAGGAAATTTATTTGCTTCCAAGTTTGTGAAGGCTGCCATTAGGGATTCAAAGGCCTATATCAAGAAAAATGGATACAGAAGTATTCCAGTTGGATATGCATCCAATGATGACGCTGCTACTAGAGATGACTTACTCAATTTCTTTCTTGATGGTTTTCATAATTCCAGAGCAGACTTTTATGGCATCAACATTTATGAGTGGTGTGGCAAGTCGAGTTATGAACAATCTGGTTATCAACAGAGAACAGAGGAGTTCGGTAATTCTTCAGTCCCGGTTTTCTTCTCTGAATATGGTTGCAATCAGGTTTCTCCAAGACCTTTTGATGAAGTAACAGCATTATATTCGGAGCCTATGACTCAGGTTTGGTCTGGTGGTATAGTTTACATGTACTTTGAAGAGGCAAATAATTACGGATTGGTCAAAATAAAGAACAATAAACTATTGAAGCTACCTGATTTTGCAAACTTCAAAGATAAACTTTCTTCTGTCAGTCCAAGCGGTATACATGTCGACGAGTTGTCAAAACTTCCAAATAGAGAGTACAGAATTGATTACAGCAAGTTCCCTGGCGTTTTACCTCCATCACCTTCACAAGAAAAATGTGAGTGTTATACATATTTCGGTTGCGTTGCTGATGATTATCTTCAAGATAAAGATTATGAGTATATGTTTTCTCTTCTTTGTGGGCTCGTTAATTGTGATGAAGTCACAGCTAATGCAACTTATGCTGGAAGTGTTTCTTATTGTGATAAAAGAACGAAGCTATCTTTCTTACTGAATCGTTATTATGAAGCGCATGGTCGCCGTTCAAGAGATTGTGACTTCAAGGGTAAAGCTAAATTGAACTCAAATCCTGTATTTGATGAAAGATGCTCTATTTTACTAAACGGTGAGGAGGTCCATCACGACAGAAATCTACCAGTAGACTGGGATTCAGGTACATCCCAAAAAACTCCGTCATTATTTTTTATGATCATGACCGCTATTTTTGTGTTTTATTTGTGATTTTCCTTTCTCTTTTTACTTACTTTTACTGTTTTTAACATTATCATTATGACTAATCAGTTGTGGTTGTATATCATTCATATATAATATTAACAAGTTTGAGTCCAATTTGTATGCATGCCTTAATTTGTGATCATAAAGATTTCGTTCAGAGCTTTAGCATCCATAGTGGCCGCTCTTTTCTGCTTGATCCATTTGGAACGCACGCTCAATCTGGTTGGTGCCATTGTGCTCACGCTATGATCACTAGGCTTCAGCATACTATCACGTGTTACTTCCTCTTTCTTTTCCTTTTTCTCTTTCTTCTCTTTTACTTCTTTCTTCTCTTTCTTGTTCTTCTTGTCTTTCTTATCCTTTTTGTCTTTCTTCTCTTTCTTCTCCTTTTTATCCTTCTTTGTTATTTTAGATTTATCTGATTTGTGCTTAGCTTCTTTGGCTAGTTTCTTTGCTTTCTTACTCTTCTTCTTCTCTGAATCTGATTCACTATCTGATTCGCTCTCATCTTCATCTCTACTTCTCTTCTTTTTCTTCTCTGACTTTATGAGGGACTTCGCATCAGAATTCCATGTACTGTTCAGAGTATCACCTTTCACAAAGTGCATACCCCACTTGCCTCCTATAATTTCCTTTCGTTGTATGTCTAGTTCTTTATTGATCTCTTCCTCTCTACCATTCAGTCTACCTAAAATTCTCTGAAATACATCTAAACCGGCACATTCACCGCTATCAAATTCATCTTTCTTTGCCTTCTTGGTTAGCTTAGCACCCAGTCCAACGTTATCATCTTTTATGTGTACTTTGACGTGTGTTGTAACAGCATGAGATACCAGACCCAAACCGCTTCCCTGCTTCCAACCAAGCTTCTCTAGATACTGACGACCGAATCTATCAGTGTCATTCGCCCATTTCGTATTTCTAGGATCTGTCCCAAATCTTTGCTTCACTTTTTCACCAGCTAATCCCATTTTGATTCGATTTAAGTGACCAAGTAAGTTAGCGAGTGCCTATGTTATCTTATTAGAGAAGCTCATCGCAGGAAAAATTTTTGGATTTCAAAATTTTTGGTGATTACGTAACCAAATGTAGACTTCCTAATTGGGCAATGAAAATGAGTTATCGCTACATAAGAGGTGTAATG
The DNA here is from genome assembly GCA_030582235.1 of Ruyongia ponderosae. Classification (NCBI taxonomy): domain Eukaryota; kingdom Fungi; phylum Ascomycota; class Saccharomycetes; order Phaffomycetales; family Wickerhamomycetaceae; genus Ruyongia; species Ruyongia ponderosae. Next base: position 43,180 of record JAKTWV010000064.1, on the reverse strand, counting down.
TTTAGGGATTTCTAATTAAATAGATGCAAATCAAGGATGATTGATAAGTGGTATTTTGAAATGCATCAAAGAAAAGGGACTATATGCTTAAGAGAACCACTTTTGAATAACCGGTTGTGAGTCAATTGGGTAGCTTTGTAATAGACTGACAGCTTCTTGTTGTGGGATAGCGCCAAGTAGCTTCTTTGTTGAATTAACAACAGTTTCAGCAGTATTACCAGCAATAGAAGCAAATGTCAAAGCTTCAATTACTGCGTTGACAATTGTTGGGATGTGAGCATGTACTGATGGATGGTTAGCTTCAATTAGCCCTGAAAGGAATCTGTAAGCAAAAGCAGCAGCTTCATCGTCTTGAGTTATTGGTAATGTTTGTAACCAATTACTGATAATTTGGTCGCTGTTTGGTATGGATCCACTTAAAGAGTGTAATATTTTTGCAATAGCACATGCTGCATTTTCAGTAGCAGTGTTGTTCTTATCATCTCTTGCTCCAGGGATTTGTGTCATTTTGAAAAGAGGATCTAAAGCAGAAATACAGAATTGGCCATATACTTCAGGAGCGCTAAGGGCGGCACATCCAATGGCATATGAACCTGCTTGACGAACAGATGCAGTTTCGTTTACCAATGACTCGGCAATTGGAGATATGAATAGTTCTTGATAGACAGATGATTGTGATCCAGTGAATTCAAGTAGATCAGCGATGATGCATAAACCACAAAGTTTCAAGTCAACATTCTCATCATTAACATAAGACGCGATTGTTGGAACCAATAGCTGAAATTGCTGTAAGAAATTTATCTTTGCAGATTTGAAGACAATAGAAAATGCCTTATTGATCATATCCAACAGGTCAGTATCTTCAGCAGCATACTCGTCAAGGTCGTCCACATCTTCATTATATTCGTCGTCAACACCTTCACGTTCCTTAACACGATCATAAACTTCTTCTAAAGTATCTTTAGTGCAGTTAGCGAAGTCTTGTAGTTGCGATGGAGACAGAACATTATCACCCATACTTTTAACAACTTCAGATAAAGAGTAGAAATAAGTATATAGCACATCAGCTTGTGGTTCACTGGTAATGTTTTTGAGTAACTTGGCCATCACCATAGTAAAAATTTCAATTGTTTCTTGAGATTTTTCACCAGTTGCAAGCTTAAAGCAGTTTAAGAAAGTTGGTAGTGAGGTGGAAGCAATCTTACGAGTGTCATCGTGTAGGTAAAAGTCTAATGAAGGTAACAGAATATCAATGACAATATCTCTAGAATATGGGTAGAAATCTGCGCCAAGAATAACGGCATAGGCGTTGATCAAATCAATAGCGTTTGATTTCTCGTCAAGATAAGCTGTGTGGATACCGACATGTTTACCACCCAATTGGACAACGTCCCAGTCTTCACTTTGCTCGTAGTCTTTGGCTTCATCTTCTTCCAACAATGTAACGTCTTGAGTAGCCTTAGCAGCTTCAATCAGAGGTGGCAAAACCAACTGTAGGAAGGGGGTGAAGTCTTTGCCAACGATACGACAAATTCTTGACCAACCCAAGGATAAGTATGCCTTAATTGGATCGTCTTCTTCCATTTCTTGCTGTTGTAAGGATACCAAAATTGATGTCAATTCATTAGAATGCTCGCTGAACTTTTCTTTCCCAACAGCCAAAGCAATCAATGTTGAACATTCGATACACTTAGCTCTTAATAATCTAGACTCCTCACCCATATCTGATTTCAAAACATTTAACAACAGAGGCATTAAAGTGTCGTAATATTTGATGAATTTGTTCTCAGCTGCATCAGCAACAATGGCAATAGTGGTCAAAACTTGCTCTTGAACGTAACGCTTTGGGCTTTGCAATAATGTCAATAAGTTAGTCAATAAATCGTCCAAATAAGGCTCAAGTACTTCTTTTGTGGCCATTTCTGAGAAATTGACCAAAGCGGCAGCAGCGTGAGCTTGAACTCTTGGAACAGACTGATTAGTTAGCTTGGACACCAAGGCTGGGATGATTCTAGAACCAGCAGTTCTTTGAATGGTATCAGAAAAATCGGTTGACATTTGACCCAAGGCATTACAACATGCATATTGTACTCTAGGGTGTGGATCGTTTAACGATGGTAAGATCATGTCCAACAATTTTGGAATTTCGCTCTTTAAGACATCAGCACAACCTTCAGCTGCAGCAGATAGACCCATTAGTGAAGCTTGACGTTCTCTCCAGTCTTGTGAACTTAACATTGGTGGGATCAACTGGAATAATGGAGCAGCTAATGCTTGACCAGTTAAAGCTAGAGCAACACGATCTAAAGATTGACGGGCTGAGTCATATTCTTCTTCTTCCTCATCTTCATTGGTGTCATCGTTGTTGTTCCATTCTGCAGCGTCATCATCATCAGGGCAAACTTCTGTCATCAAGCTTAGCGTTATAACAACAGTAGCTTGTGTGTAATTTGGATAAGACTTACACATATTTGGACTTGACTCTGAAAATGTGGTTAATAATTCTAAAGCCATTAATCTGGCACTTGAATCTAAGTCTTTGTTCTTGGAAACGGAAGCGCAGAATTGGATTATTGTTTCAAACATATCCTTGAACATTTTTGGAGCGATAGTAACAAGCTCAATTAGTGACTCTAAGACGGATGCCAATGAGGTATCTTTTCCATTTTGTAATAATCTTGGTAAACTGTTCAATAAATTTGGTAACAAACCTTGCAATTGTGGCCAAGAAGGTTTACCCAAGTTTTGGAAAAACCCAACATAGGCAATACAAGCAGATATTCTAACATCGTCGGATTCATCTTCGAAACCAGCATGGTATAAAGGTAAAATCTGTTGAATGTATTTTTCACCAATTAACTCAGGACTTGAAGCAAAAATTCTGAAGGCAGATTCTCTGAAACTTGGATCAGGGTTCTTAACGGCTTCAAACAGAGTTGGGAGTAACTCATTCCACTCACCTGGAACATCTTTTTTAGATAATTCAATGATTGCATCAGAGATTTTATGTCTGACATCAACAGCTTGTGGAGAACTGAAACCACTCAAAAAGGTTGAGCGCAGTTGGCTAACAACGTTAGCATCAATAGTGGCAATGGTTCTTTCAATGATAGAAGATGATCCTGGTGGTGATCTGATAGCATAACGTCTGAATAAAACAGCACTGAAGCTTCTGATTGATTTGTCGTTACCGTTTGATGCTTGTTCGGCTAAAAACATGAGTAGTAATCCTGAACGCTCTGAAGTGAACCAGACGGTGTTCAAAGATGATTCAGCCTGGGCACGGATATTGTTATCTGTAGAAGATAGACCTGACAGGATTTCTAATAATGCATTATTGACATCTTGAGGAAGTGAAGACATTGTGCACAATTTTTTTTTTCTTTTTCCCTAAAGTTAACTAACTGGAGTGTTAAGTTAGCTCAATGAAGACGATAGATTAAACTGATTTGAAGTTTCAATAAAACCCAATGGAACAGTTTCTCAAGAGGTAGAATGAGGAATTAAGGGCTTATTGAGAAGGCAAACTTAAGATCCAAGTGCACGACACGTTAGATCGATTTTCTGTTTTGGTGAGAATAGAAAAAAGCTCTTCAAAGTGATGTGTGAAAGAAATCCAATTTGATATGAGATGTCGGATATCACTGGTACTCTAGCAAAATGTGAGAGTAAAACAAGCTATTTTCGTCTTCTATATTTCAACCCAAGGTTGGCAGAATACTTCTCAAAACTGGTGCTGGAGTTGTTTCAAAAGAGGCTCTTTTGTGATGCTAATTTTTTTTTTTCGATTTTTTTTTTCAAAAAAAAAAAGTTGAGATTACATAATCGCTTACGAAGCACAAATAATAGTATTAGCATGCCTTATTCGATAGTAGTATCAGACTATACTCTCTTTGTTAACCCAAAGCCAAGGATCACGCCAACAGAAATAACAGTAAGTGCCTTCACAAGTGAATTGGATGTTATTAATCTCAAAGTAGAATCAGTGATGTTGAGGAACCCCATATATATGGAGCGCAGTACGAACCCAGCGGCTCCAAAATAACTAGAGTCAAGCTTCGAAACAACTATAATCTCAACATAGTTCAACCCCTTGGCCTCTGATGACTTGATAGCATCTAGTAAGCTTGATTCGTCTATTATTACTATCCTGTCATCTTCTTCGTCATTATAAAACAGCTCACACTCGTCAGTCTTCAAATGAATTCTTTCCCTTATTTCCTTCATCAACATTTCCAAAATGTATACCTCATCACAATCAGTAGGTAGAGCTTCAATGATGTCCAAGCTTAGTTTATGTGTCTTCTTACCTATGAGTATCTTAAAGTTAATATATCTCCTTTTCTTGTAAAAGTTTAATCTAGTAGTAGAGTCGATCCTGGCTTTTGTGGTTAAGGTAGACTCTCCAATTAAGCTTCTGTTGAATGATGATCTTCTTGAAGTAGATAACAGCAACTGATTCAAAGATGACCTGCGGCTACCCATTGGAGTATGTGATCTTGATATCGAGGGTGATCTGGGCCCACTGACTGTTGACTCCAAGGAGTGTATATCATCTGTTGACTTTTCAAGCGAGTTCCAAAACGTATCCCAAACAGGAGCTTCTAATTCCTGGCCTAACCTATTACTAACTTCTTCCAAAGTAGTGTCTTGGAAACTGTTCTTATCAACATCGTCCTTTTTTGACAATTGACCCAAGGCAGAATAGGTTAGTTGCAACACGCTAACAATCCCAATAACATCATTTGAATCTGAATCAATAACAGGTAGATTCAAGAAATGTCCCTGGTACATTTGTCTCAAAGCTTGTGAGATGTTCAATGTAGATTTTGCAAATTCTGGACTTGTGGTCAATACTCTTGCCACTGTACAGGTATGAGGATCGTATCCTTTAGCTAAAACTCTGAAGCAAATGTCTTTACTGGTAAAGATTCCAATAATTTTTCTAAGATCAGAGGTTCCATCAATCACAAGAATAGCAGTGGTGTTATTTTCTAACATGTTTAAAGCAGCTTCATATACAGATGATGTTGAATCAATGTAGATGGGCGAATTGAAATATTTTTTCTCGATCATTGAGCTAAGTGTTGGTATTTCAATAAGTTTAGTTAATTGCTTAACGTCATCCACAATTCTTCTGGCTTCAAAACTGGATAACCTCAGCTCTTCATAATCTTCTGCAACATCATGAAGGATACTGGTTAGCTTTTTAGCGTTGGATGCAATGCATTCTAGCCTCAACATTGCCTGATGAAAGCATTTAGTAATATCCAACACCCCCTTTATCTCATTGTTATCATCCAAAAGAGGCAAATGTCTTACACCTTTCTTCACCATTGTAGTCAAAGATTCTGTAATTGGTGTATCAATATGAAGGCATAATGGAGTCTGTGTCATTATTTCTTCAACCATTGTTGTTTTGGGATTAAGACCTTTTGCCACCACTCTAAAAGCAAGATCCTTAGCTGTAAATAAGCCTAATAGATTCCCATCCAGCTTCACCAATGCACAATGTATTCTGTCTTCAGCCATTTTCTGTACAGCTGAAAAGACTGATTCTGTAGGAAGCACCTCGAATGCTGGATCAGGTCTGAGTTGATATATCGTTCCCTTTTTGATTTCTGACATGTCTTGAGTTTGTAGTAAGTTCTGGTGTAAGTTTGGGTTAATGATTCGTGAAATGAAGGCCAAAACGTTGGATACTTGACGATCTTGATGATAATAGTACTTTCTTTGAGCTTTGAAGTTATAGAACGCCAGCTCACTGCCTCACAGTAACCTTCAACTGCAAGATAGTTGTTGGTATTGAAGTTTGCAAGTTAGAGAGGCCCCCTTTCGTAGAATAACGAGGAGGTCTTAGAACTGGTTATTGGAGTCTGAATATTTGAATACCAACAAGAGCTGCCACTTCCAAGAGTATACGAGCCTTACTGTTTATGGTACAGAGAACTATCACGCTTAAGTAAGTATAATAGATGGCAATTTGCTATGATGTTTGTCTTGCTGCTTTTAAATCTTAAAAGGTGTCATAAAAAAAAAAAAGGAAATGATTTGGGGTTCGCAATTTTGCATGCCATTTTAGGAAATCTTACATCGTAGAGCCAATGCTTTATATTGTGTATAAAAATATATGACTATTTGACAGTCGTCCCTAGTCAATGACTAATAATTATGATTATATGAAAAATTCCATCATATAAATACTTTTGGGTCCACCGTTGAACCGCAGCTCTTCCAACAAAAACCGTATAAAACTAAAGCTTGCACAAATTCTGTGCTCTAATTATCAAATTTGAAATCAACCGCTTTGATGTTTGATCTATCACACATTTCCCTAAATATACCATTCATTTGAAATAAATTCCAAGGAGTGTCAAACTCTTTGACTTCTCCTTTATCTAAAACTAAAATCTTGTCATAGTTTAGAATGGTTTTCAATCTATGGGCAATACAAAGGATTGTACATTGTGTGAACTCATTGGCAATAGTTGATTGAATCTTTGCATCGGTTTCATAATCGACTGAAGAAGTAGCTTCATCTAAAATAAGAATCTTGGAATTTCTGACAAGTGCTCTTGCCAAGGCCAATAACTGTCTTTCACCTAAAGAAAAATTTGTACCATCGTCTTCTACCTTCTGCTCCAAATGGAATTTATGCAACGACTTGATATTCCCTGTTCCTGGTGCATGGTTTTCAACACCTGTAGCACCATCTTCAACCAACCAACTTCTTCTTAAGGCATCCCATAATTGCATATCCTCAGTATTTCCAAATGGGTCCAAATTATGTCTAATAGTACCATGAAATAGAACAGGGTCTTGTGGAATGATTGTCAATTTAGATCTAAGGTCATTCAATCCAATTTGTGAGATATCGACATCATCAACAGTGATCTTACCACCTGATAATTCGTTGACTCTGAACAATGCATTCATGATTGTACTCTTACCAGCACCTGTTCTTCCACAAATACCAATTTTTTCTCCAGCATTTATATTTACTGAAACATTTTTCAAAACTAATGGTAATCCCTTTCTATAAGCCAATTGAACATTCTCAAATTCGATAGCACCATGCTCTGGCCATGATTCTTCAGGTTTATTTGCTTGAATCTCAAATGGACCCTCTTGTGGCAAGTCCTTAGCATACTCAAATAGCCTCTCAACAGAATTAAAATCATTTTCTAGTTGTGTCATTGATCTGAACAAAAGTGAGGTCAAATTTGATACTTGGATGATATATGAGACCAACAACCCAGCAGATGATGCGCTGATATTGAATACACCACAGGCACATAACAAACTCAGGAACAAAACCAACAAAGCACCAGTGGCATCCAATCTCAACCCTAACCATCTTTGATTAGCAAATGTTAAGTAGTATGCACTATTCATGTTATCAATCAATTTTTCAAACTTTTGTTCAAATCTCTCCACTGAAGAATATGCTTTAATGACTTTCATACCACTCAATGACTCATTGAAATGGGTAAACACAAATGATCTTTTCACTGACTCAAGTCTTTTGATATCTAGTGCAGATGTTTGGTAGAACAATGTTAAGAAAACGTAAATGAATGTAATGAAAGGCACAGCAATGAAAAACCATGGAATGTAAATCCCACAAAGAATAACCACACTGACAACCATAATTGTTGAATTAATGAATAATCTAAGTTGTTCAATCAAATCACTATCCATTGTGTCGATATCTTTTGTAAATCTATTCAATATTCTACCAACTGGTGTGACATCCATAAACCACATTGGTGTTTTTAATAAACTGCCTGTACTCAAATTGAACAACTTAATACCAGCATTATTGTTTAAAGTCGCCAAAAAGGAGAATAACACAAGGAATGACAAACCACCACAAATACATAACATCACATATATAGCAGTGTAAGCATGTTTTGAGAGATCGAATTTCTCAGAAATCCAGAAACTTAACCAGACCGAATGGAATAATTGCAAAAACCCGTTCAATACTGCAATAATAACAAAAATCGGGATAATCCAGTATCCAATTTTTCCAGCACCCAAAACAAAATAATCAATGTATAACTTTGGAGAAATTGAGGTGGTGCTTCTATTTTCAACACGAATGGCGTTTTCCTTCTTCTTATTTTCTTCTTGTCTTTTGGTAAGAATCTTTTCGATTTCAGTCTTTTGTCTTTCAATTGCCTCTACTTCGTCAGTATCGTCTTCATCTGCTAGAGCCTCCTCTTCTGCTTCCTCTTCTGAATCTCTGCTGTAGTCCATCAGATTAACAAAATCTTCATTTCTCTCACTCAATTCTCTCACTGTACCAACATCCAATTTTCCAGACCCATCTAAGAAAATCACCCTATCAGCAAAATCAATCAATGATAGCTGATGTGTAGCCAAAATGATGGTTTTGCCTTTCAAGACACCACAAATACATTCATTCATGATATGTTTACCGACTCTGGCATCCACAGCACTCAATACATCATCCAATAAAATGATATCTCTATCAGCATAAACAGCTCTTGCAAGATTTATTCTAGCTTTTTGACCACCAGACAAGGTAATACCACGCTCACCAACTTCGGTCTGGTCACCTTCTGGAAACATAGCAAGATCGGTATCCAAAGCACATGCTCTGATAATTCTTTCATATTTCTCAGAATCAAATAGAGATCCAAATAAAATGTTCTCTCTGATTGTTTCATTTTGAACCCATGGATAAGAGCAGAAGGTCAATGAACCATAGTGCTTGATTGTTCCTGAGTCCTTTCTCATGGATCCGTCAATGGCATTCAATAAAGATGTCTTACCAGTACCAATTGGACCAGTGATAATAATTAATTCGCCTCTTTGCACAGACAGGTTGACATCAATAAGTCCTGGAAATGATAAATCTTGTTCAACCAATTCGTCTAACTCAGCTTGTACTTGTGGTATTTCTGGTACAATCTCTTGCTTCTTTGATTTTTTTCTGAGTGATTTCAAAAACTTTAGACCTTTTCCCATGATGTTTTTTGATTTCTTCTGGTTGAATCTAACAGCTGGATTTTCTTCTTCTAAATCCCATTGGAAGTTACCATCTTCAATCGTGATAGCATCATTGGATTCAAATGTATTAAATCTTTCGACATTTTCAACCTGCTCATCAGCTTGTAAAAACAAGGTAAGTCTATCCAATGCAATTAATGCATCATTAGCAAACCCTAGGGACATTGGTAATAAGTTCAATGGGAATCTCAATGAATTGAATAGAGTTACCGCTGAAAAGACATTTGCAGCACTTCCACTACCTGATGAGTAAGTAATTGTTAAAAATGTCAACATGACTGCAAAAATTGTAACGGTATTAACACCAGAGACCAAGACTGACTTGATTAATTGTGTCTTAAGAATGTATTTCTTTTCATCTCCTCTCAGTTGGGAAATGTTTTCTTGATAAGGCATCTCCCAAGAATAAAACTTGATCATCTTCAAAGAATTAATGATTTCATTGATCGATCTCACTCTTTTGTCAATATAAACCATCGAATCCCTTCTATATTGCTTCGTTTTCTTGAATAATTGATACATCCCAAACAATGACACCGCAACTAGACCTAACCCAACCAATGCTGGGGCCTTCAAATTGACCACTAAAACAATCAACCCAATAGAAAAGGTGATTGGGAAAACCCAAATGAAATGAAAAGTTCCAACAGCTAAATCTAATCTTGCCAAATCAGCCATTGTCATTGAGTTTATAGTACTATTTGGAAATCTTAATTTTTCCTTCGCACTTAACTTATAAGCTTTTTTATAAATTGCATTTGTTAAAACAGCTCTCACTTGAGCACCAGTCAACATTGCCAAATGAAAGAAATGTGAGAATGTAAGAGAAATGAAAAGTAACATCAAAGATATACCAATTGCATAACCAACCGCCTTACCAATATGAGCATTTCCATATATGTCACGTTCTTGAATGTTTTTAACCAAGTGTCTAACCAACAATGGAGAAGTCATTGTAGCAGCATCAGCTAATACCTTACAAATACCAGCAGACCAATATTGTTTGAAGAAAGTACTGTTCAAGGCACTGATTATAGTCCATTTAGGGTAAGGTTTACCAGGATTCTTTGCTTCCCACTTCGCTATTCTTTCGTTCAAATTCTGTTCAAAGAGTCGTGTCATTTCCTTTGCAGTTAACTGATCCTGTAACTCGTACAAATCCTCATCTTCCAATCTTCTGAGGTACCCTTTTTTAATTATTGGGTATATCCAGCCAAATGTCATTTTTGAAAAGAGATTTGCCTCAAAGTATGGATATTTCTTACCATGATTTGGCACAATCGCCTGTGGTTCACTTCCAATGAATGTCGTGATAACCTTGGTTGTCTTCTTGAGTGCCATTTCCCTTCCAGGAGCAACAATATTAGGCTCTTCTTCACCGCCAGCGCCATTGTCATTGTGATTGTCATTGCCATCGTCATGCTCCACATTGGAAGTCTCGAAGCTCGAAAGCTCTTTAGAGGCAGAAACTTCTTCTTCAGAGCTTGACATTTTTCGCACTCCACTCATTCTATTATTTGTTGATAGAGGTATGAATGAAATTCAAAGCAGAGATGTCTCTTATATATTGCTGGCAAGTGCGAATGATCTGAGAAGATATCGAGAACAATAACTATGAGAAAGCCTTTCATAAATTTTCTGAGATTCTTTTTTTTTTTTTTGGAAAAACGGTCCGGCTAAGTTGCCTAATCGGGATATTCGACCGAGTAGATTGGAAATTCAACTTTGATGAGAATATTGTTAACAAGAATTGACAAGTTTAACATGTACTAGAGATTGAACATGTGAATGTTTATATATATTTCAGATGATATTGATTTGGTAGTTTGCAGAAGTTTATTCTCCGAAGACCATCAGCGCTGCTGGAACTATAGTTGAAGTTTGATGGAAAACTTTGCGAATATCAATCTGTACTCATACTCAGACTTGCTGGAAGCGCTAACTAGCAGTTGCTAACTTAGCTAGCGCTATCTGTGTAATTGATTATCGATCGACAATGAGTGAATGACTGAATTGTCTTTGAACAGATATTTCCAACTCAAATCAACTCAACTGAGACGTCGTTCATGGAGATCTTTGTAGCTGGTTGGACTCATACCTTTATGATTCTCAAAAACGAGAAATGGAAACAACGTTCATCAATCACAACTTCATTAAACCAGTATAATATAAAGGTATGTCTATATGAACTGATGCAGGATGATCTCTGAATGCCATAATACTGAGATATATTATGCCTGTAGCTGCTAGGCTGTGAATAATATTCTCAATCGCAGAGCAGCTCATACGCCAAGCGCCAAGTTAGGAGTTAAGAGTTCTCTTTAATCTGTGATTTGTGATATTCATAGTACATTGTGCTATTGATATAAATATTCATATATATATATTATGGAGTAACTTGTTATGATGATTAAGCCTATAAGCCTATAAGGGATAATGGTTTTTAACGTGTAACAAGTACTTACTGTTCAGTGCTTACTGCAAGTAACAAGATCAATCAAGAATCATGAATCGTGAAGGCAGAAACAAATGGTGTCACTAGCACTTGTTATTCTCGAAGGGACATGTCAGTCAAGAAGTTAGAACGTTAGAAGAACAGAGCTGTGACAATTTGACATGATGAGACGTACAACTTACAAAATGGTTCACCGGTTTGCCGTTCTACTAAACACGTGACACTGGCCAGAAATCGGTCCAATCTGGTAGACAATAGATTATACTATTATAGTACTGTACTAGTGAAGAGTGAGCCAAGACAAGACGACAAGACGCGCTCCATCAACCGATATTTCCCCTTCAGGACAAGCTCGTCAGCTCGTCCACGAACAAATCCCAAATGGTGCACTTTCAACTTTCCACTCTGAATTATTCATTCAGCCTGCAAAACGATCAAACGCGAAAAATCTGTGTTTTTCTTTGAAAGGAGTCGTTGCTGGTTGCTTTCTCTGGCTACTGAAGTGGGTGTTCCTTGCACAAATGAGTAGGAAAAAAACATGGGCTAGTGTATCCAGCACAATAGACACCGTATGGTCTAACCCTCCTCTCTGTACCACTCCTACTGGCCTATCCCGACGTCTGCTGGTGTCTAATCCGGTTTGTTTTGTTTTCGGTTTGTTTTGATTTCGTTTTCTTTTTTTAGAAAATGCAGAAAAAAAAAAAAAAAAAACATCGAAAACTCGATCGACAACAAACTTTTCCCAGCCTTTGATTTTTCTTTGTTTACTATATATTAACTGCTGTTGCTTCAATTTGAGAGTATCGATACAAGTATTTCTTTGCTAGACTGCTAATCCTTCCTCACACTCATTTCATCCGCTACAGACCATGTTGTTCAAAAACTTGGCCCTCTCTGCTGCTTTAGCCTTAAAGACAGTCCTTGCTGAAGATCTACCTTTGATTGAAGTTGTTGGTAACAAGTTCTACTATGCCAACAATGGTTCTCAATTCTACATCAGAGGTGTCGCCTACCAAGCTGATACTGCTAACACTACCTCAGATGCCACCATCAATGATCCATTGGCCGATGCTGCCACTTGTGAAAGAGATATCCCATACTTGGTTGATTTGAACACAAATGTTGTTAGAGTTTATGCTTTAAACACATCTTTAGACCACTCAAGTTGTATGCAACAAATGGCTGACGCTGGTATTTATGTCATTGCTGATCTTTCACAACCATCTGAATCAATTAATAGAGATGACCCAGAATGGACCGTTGCCTTATTCGATAGATATGCTACAGTTATCGATGAATTCCAAAACTATACAAACGTCTTGGGTTTCTTTGCTGGGAACGAAGTCTCAAACGATTACACAAACACTGATGCTTCAGCCTTCGTCAAGGCCGCCATCAGAGATGTCAAATCTTACATGAACTCAAAGGCCGATGCCGACAGCTCATACAGAGTTGTCCCAGTTGGTTACTCTTCAAATGATGACTCTGAAACTAGAGTCTTGATGGCTGATTATTTCACTTGTGGTGAAGAATCCGTTAGAGCTGATTTCTATGGTATTAACATGTATGAATGGTGTGGTTCTTCAAGTTTCACCAAATCTGGTTACTCTCAAAGAACAACTGAATTTGCCAACATTACCGTTCCAGTCTTCTTTTCAGAATATGGTTGTAATGAAGTCAGTCCAAGAACTTTCACTGAAATCGCTACTTTATTCAGTGATGAAATGACTGATGTTTGGTCAGGTGGTATTGTCTACATGTATTACGAAGAAACTAATGATTATGGTTTAGTCTCAATTGATGGTGATACTGTTAGCACAATGGCTGATTACGCTTACTACTCAAAAGAAATCAATGCTGTTTCTCCAACTTCTGCTCAAGTCTCATCTGCTACTGTTGCCTCAACCGCTACCTTAGCTTGTCCAACTGAACAAAAGTACTGGAAGGCTTCAACTGATTTACCACCAAGTCCAGATTATGAATTATGTAACTGTATTGAAGCCGCTTCTTCATGTGTCGTCAGTGATGATGTTAGTTCAGATGATTACGCTGATTTATTTTCCATTGTCTGTGGTTACGTTGACTGTTCAGGTGTTGATGCTAATGGTACCACTGGTGTTTACGGTGCTTACTCATTCTGTTCATCTAAGCAACAATTAGACTTCTTATTGTCCTTATACTACACCTCAGAAAGTGAATCAGACTCTGCTTGTTCCTTCGATGGTTCTGCTTCCATCAACACTGCTGCCAGCACTGCTTCTACTTGTTCATCAGCTTTAAGTGCTGCTGGTACAGATGGTACAGGTACTGTCTCATACAGTATTTCAGGTGGTTCTACTGCCACTGCTGCTGTTGAAGATGATTCTTCTGATTCTTCATCATCATCAAGCTCTACCTCTACAGGTAAATCATCTTCATCTTCATCTTCATCCTCATCATCAAAATCAACATCAACCTCATCATCAACTTCAAAGTCATCTGCTGCCAATGCTGTTCAAGTTCCAGTCATTAGCCAATATGTCTTCTCATCAATCTTGTCAATTGTTGTTCTCGGTGGTGTTTCTTCATTATTCATTTGAGCTCAAATTTTAACTCTTGATTTTATTCAACTCCAAAAAAGACTTTTTTTATCCAAATAGAGCTCCGTCTCTTGTTTTTTGTTTTTTATACTTTATTTCCCTTTTTTTACTAGGTATTTATTAATCCCTTTTTAGCCTTAAATACTTATATTATACCATACACTTTTGCCACTTATTCACCATCATCCAAAGTAAACTGGCTACCATGATTCACGCTTGAATTCATGCGCTAAGACTTTTTTTATTTTGATTAATCGACGTTTACAATTTTGCTCCCATTTGATTATGGTGTTCCTGATCAATGTGTAATATGAGTGGTATATAGTATCGTCTAATATTATTGATCATCTGCGCATTTTCCGTCCATCACCAACTTGATTTTATGTGCCTCTGTGATCCGGTGGTCGTTATTATTGTGAGTGGGGCATTACTTCCTGTGTCATTGTTATCCTGGTGGTTTGGTTGTATCAATCCGCTAAAAGGTGTTTTTTCCAAACTAGCAGACAAATCTGGCACATATCTAGATGTCACCGCTGGAGCTATTATTGCAGCTAGGAAAAATAACATAGTCAGGAAATATAAGATCAGATATCTTATAACTATACTCTTTCTTCTCCTTTGTTGAGCTAAATTATATACCCTTCCCTCCAAGAAATGTTTGTTAGGTTTCAACCAGAACAAGATCAATGAGTGAGCTCTATCGATGTACGGTATCAATAATACAGGACCCTGAATGAATAATAGCCAATGAGCCAAGATGAAATCAACCGAAAATAAGGACATTTCCATTACTTTCACAATGTACTCTCTCAATGGCTGAAAGACAACGACAGCTCCAACTTTATTTGCGTACCAGTTACCTGACCACCATGATCTGTTTGATTTATCATTCTTATACTCTCGTGATAGCACAAGAATGGTTGTGAACTTAAAAATGAAATTTTGAAGAGAAATGACAATCAAACCGCATGATAAGGCCCTTGAAAAACTCCAACCTTCCAAGAACAAGATAACCTCAAACAAGACCAAATGAACTAAAACAGATATGACATGGGCAGTTGATGCTAAAACTCCAGGAAATTTAGAACACCAACAGGAAAGAAGAGGAGCAGCGCAACAAGATAAACCAAAAATCAACAACAACGTTATGGAGTTGATTATAATAGGAGAAAATGTCAAAATTATCAATCTTAGAAGCGAATTTGTTGGTTGGACACCTCTTACCCCATTCTGAGAATTGATGAAGGTATATGCAAAGAATAAAAAGATGGAGCTCACGAATGGTAGAAATAGCTCTGTGAGGAAAGTGTTATTGAAATGCGATTTTTTCAAATCACCAGCATGCTCTTCTGACTCATGATTTATGACCTTCTTCTTGTATCCTGTATATCTGGCTCGAGAGGATTTAATATAACCAATCCACGAGTTAGGATGATATTTATAGTTTCCTCTGGATAACCAATGAACGAATAATCTGTAGTCCATAAAAAACTCATTGAATGAGAATTGGTGAGGATTAAATATAAAAGGAGCAAAACATAAAGAAACAATGGTTATCCAAAACCATAGTAAAGCTGGTTGCCATATTGTTATAGTAGAGAATAACAACATCAAAAACATTTTTGCACCTGGATAAATAGATGAACTTGCAAACTTAGAATAGAGATAAAAGAACTGAACACGAGTCACAGCAAATCCTCTGCCTGTAGATATATACCGAGCACCTCCAAATGTGATGTCAGTGATTAAAGAAGTGCCATAAATCTGACAAACAAACACTTCAAAGAACGGAGACAAGGACAGCAAATGATGGCAAAATCTTGATAGCGACTTCCAAAAGCCACGTTCTGTCAATTCATGGATAACTAAGGGAACAAATGCAATGAAAAATACAATAAAGACAGAAAGAACAAAAATTGTAACCCAGTTCAAAACAGGTTGTAAATTATAGCAACCAAGAGGCACTTCCAGATCAGTGAATGGAAGATCTTTATTGTACCTGCAAATAATTGACTCGTGTGATAATGAACCGAGATTCACAAGCACTAACATGAACATCTGAACGGAGAGAACAATGAAAAGGTTATTGATATGGAAACCAGCATGAGCGTAGTAGAACGAGAGAAACCTATCAAGAGGTAATTGAGTGCCTAGATAATAATACTCCCTAGACAATATTTGTTCCCCCATACCTGCTCCTATTTTAGTCGTAAAATTCAAGATTGACCCAAATCCCAAATCTCGACCTTTACCGCATTGATAATAATCGCAGTGCTTGATCCTACCACCTCTAAGCATTGCCGCCATTCCAGCATAAATATCTTCATTGAGATGTAATCCTTTTTGTGCTTTAGATATACCACCTCTTGTCGTCATGAAGATACCGTTGATGAAATCAGGATGACCATAATGCAACTTACCCCCAATTTCCGCTAACGTTCTAGCAAACAAAGTGCCAAAAGTCTGTTCTTTACCTGCAGCGACATCACCCAAGACACCAATATTCTCTGAAAATATATATTCCCTTGCACCAACAATTGCAACGGGACTTGGGGCTTCCTTATAAATCACCCCTGGAACGTATGGTGGAGTGCTGTCAATGTCAATCTCTTCAAACTCCGCCAACACTGATCTGATCTTCAAACACTCCTCTAAATAGTTATCTTGATTGGCATCAATGACCTGAATGTACTCTCCGCGGTAGAATATGATTGAATGGTTCTGATTATCGGATTTTCCATCACCCAAAATCGGATTTCCAGATAATCTAATTCTGTAGTAAGGAATCCTTTTTCCCTTGTTATCAAACTCTGACCAACCATCAATAAGACAGGAGTAATATATCTTTGGTCCGTCTATATCATTTGGGTTTTCCTCTTCCTCAAGATAAGACACCCTAATATTGGGATAAGCATCAAGTAGAAAATTGGTATCTTCCATTTCCTGTTCATTGAACTTCATTAACCTTTGCATGGCAATGACTAACTTGAATTTTCTGTGAGCCATTGATTCCAAGTCATCTTCAAGACCTCCCAAATCATCAAAGTGGGACTGAACAAGCATAGGATTTTCCACTCTATAAAGAAGTTTAATTGCCTTAGTGTAGTTAGTGAAACCTGAAGCTGTTCGGTACAACGTCTGAGTTCTTAGTGACGCCCAGATTCTTGTTCTAAGGACAAATTTGGGATTTGATGTTTTGAATCCAACGCAATAAAATGGTAAATCATCTACTTTTGTCTGCAAAAAATGCTCTTCTGGGCTATTCGGTACCATCTCATATGGCTCCAATGCAAAATCAAACGCTACTTTACCGGCAGAAGATGTGACATGGGCTCCTATAAGCTCCCCTGTGGAAACAAAGGGCCGGGCCTTGCCAATATCATATTTTCCTGTAACTTGCGTGATTATTCCACTCTCAGAGGCCAATAGCTTTGTGTCTGCCACGAAACACTCCCATTCAAAGGGATATAAGCATTTCAAATACTCTAAAAGTGTTATCCTAGAGTTCGCGTTTTCTTCTTTGATGATTTCTTTAAGTGATAATATAATCTTCTCTCCATAATGGGGAATCAAAACGGTAAAAATAGGCATACTTTCTATGGCAACAGGCTCTAACATCGAAGTGGCCAACGATTGAGCAAAGAATGATATACGACGCTCTGCCTCTGAATTGGGTGGAAGGTAACTATTTGAATCTGAGGTGGCATCATCTTGGGACACAAAGAAATTTGGTGGACTAAGTGTTTTCTTCCCTGTGTTATCAGAGTCAACTTGTGCATACAATAACTTCAAAACCAACTCCTGAGATAAGTAATGCTCTCTATACATAGAGATGACCACTGCATTCCAGATTTGAGATATTAAAACTTTGGGTTTGTATTTGACCTCCATCTCGCTGGTGGCAAGAGTTTTATTATAGATCCTCTTCGGTAATCTGCAATAAACGTTTTTCCAAGGTGTCAATATGGAAATCCCTGAACCAAATGATAAAAACACAGATAACACACAATTACAAACAATGTACCATAAGTAAGTGTCCAAAAAAAATAAAACCAAGTCCGTCACATATATCATCCCCAATACGATTCTAGCTTGCTGACGGCATAAAATTCCGCCAAGATATCTATCTCCATTACATCTTGTCATTTCCATTATTGATAATACTCTGATTGGATCTCTTATCGATAAGGTTAAGAAAAAGTAAGACTCAATAAACTTTAAGGAAAAAATTGTTGCCCATAGCACTCTTGACAAATGCTTTCCTCTTCCACTTAAACTTGGGAAACAAGCTGTAAATGTTTGAGATGACACATAACGACGATTTCTTTTTGATGTTTTCCCTTTTCCTCTTGCTGAAGATTTGTTCTTAGGGTACCTCGAGCCAAACAATGAGCCCAATGGTTTATATGAGAAATAAAAGAAGGTAATTAGGGCAATGACAAAGCCAATAATTGACACTATCAAGGCACTTTCAGAATTTGTTTCAAGATCAAATAGAGTGAATGTATAGATAAATGGAGCAATATTTAAAATCAAAATCAAAACTAGGAAAAATAACCTCTTGGTTAAATGCTGAGCACCCGGCCACTCTCTGGGTACAAAAGACCACTCGGCCAACGTAGCAGTGATTTGAATAAGACACGATACCGTTCCTCCCAAGCTGACCACTGCAAACCTACTCTGTAGAGTTGGTTGATTGTCCATCAATTGTTGATAATCTTTTGTGTATAAGGTAGGTGAGTTGAAACTGGTGAAAAACCAGAATGAAACTAAATGAATAATCCAAATTCTATTGAAATTCGTAGCAACATGTAACCAAGTTCTAGTTTCCTTATAAGTTTTATAAAAAACCTTCTCCCATTCCACCTCGCACAACTTCAAATAACGCTCCTCTAATGGGCAATCAACAAGCCTTTCTTCAGAACCCTTGAGTTTTATTCGCTCAATACCTTCAGGATACCAAAAGAGCTGGTTCACATCATCATACCCAATGATATCCTTGTGATCCCGTTCTTTTCTAATCAACTTCCCATTCTTACCCACTGTATACATTTGGTCTCTTATGAAATTGTATATGGGAGTAATTATATTGTCCAAAAAGTGATATTCTGGTAATTCTGGTAATTCTGATAATTCTGGTAAATCTCTGGTTTGATTCTCAGAAATTTGTTTTATGCTTAATGAAAGATAGTCGAATGCGCACTTATAGATGAAGCAGATATACTCTGGTAAAAATCGTGCTTGGTTTGCCTCTCCCCAGATTAAAAGATATAACGCAATCTGCTCGACTTTCTCAAATGGTGTCAAATCATGCATTTTAGACTTCCATTTATAATCAGCAATGCCGAAGTCGAAATTTCTCTCCAAGTCTTCTGGCGTATAATCAAACGTCATATGATTTTCGATAAACTCTTTCTCTTGTTGATCAGCATGACGTTGTTGTTCTTTAAGGTTTATATGTTGCTTCTTTGCCCTTTTCTTGTTTCTATCATAAGCCTTACCACGCAACTTCATGTTGGCAAATCCAATCTCTTCGTCTAAATCTAACTGTGCAGCAAAGAACCATTTTTTATAATTCGAATTATCACCTCCAATATATGAAGCATGTAATGAAGTCAACGCTGTCAATGGAGTCATTCTACTTGCTCTTGAATCTAATTGGGTTAAAAAGTGGTCTAGCATATTATCCATTGAAGATTTCTGAAATCCAAATACTTTTGTAAGATATTCAAATATTTGAGTGACTTCAACTTGAGTTATTGGAACATGCAGAGTCCAAGAGGGATAATTCCCCAAAGAAGACAAGTTGTCAACCACCGGTATATTCTCTCTTTCTGGGTTATCATCTTGGTCATGAGTAGCTTGGAAACCAGATTGCTCATTGGGTTGTGTTGGCAACGGCGGTAAATCAGTATTTAAGTTCATTATGGGTACGCCTTGGCCATTAGGGGTGGGTACAGCATTTTCACTTTGATGTACTGGAGGGATGGGAACTTGTGGCATTTGACGTTGTGCATCATAAGCATTAACTTCATCAGGTTGGAGTCTTGAGTCGACATCGTGGGTATCAGGATCATAATCTTCTAACTTGGCCATAATGGATAATGGTGGGGGAGTGAGAAGGATCCCAGCTTCTTCCTAGTGGTATCTCTTATGAAGAAGAGGAGGGAAAAAATACATCAGTACTAAAAAAACTGATCCTGTAATAAGAAGTGACTCGCATCTTTCATTTTTGTGTAACAGTTGGAATATCAGTTTTGGAACTTTTGAGTATAGGCAAAGATCATTGTTTGTGTTTTTGATTGTGTCTCCATGATTTTCTCACACAAAAACTTATTTGCACGGGTAACCACTGACTTTCTCAAAATGTCCCGTGTCCCATGTTCTCGGCCAATGAAAAATTCTCAAAAAAATTGTTTCAAAATTTTGAAACCAGTTTCAGGAAGCAGCCTGAATTACTCCAGAAGACAAACGTGTTTTTTGGTGTGGGAAAATATCGTTTCCAGTTATAGACATCCATAGTTCTTCTTCATTTTAGCTTGTTGATTCGAATAGCTTTTGTAACTTCTGTAAGAGATTTTCTGAAACGTAAAAGCGATATCGTGAAACAAAAATCAAAAAATTAAAAAAATTAAAAAAATTAACGAACAGAAAAAGACACCAAAATATTTCGGGACAAATAAGACAAATTTTTTAAGGGAAACCTTTGCCTGGCCGCCTGGCCTCTGCTTAACTTCTAGGCTTCTAGGCAGAGGAAGTTGACTTCCCAGGCAGCACCCTTCCCAAAGCGCACAAGGGTCTTCTGTCTAGCGCCCAGCGTTTTCGGGAGCGACCTGGCCAGATACAGTTCAAGAAAAAATGTAAACAAACCAATCTGGGATCTTGTACTTCACGCTTGGTGCTAGATCGAGCACCACTAGCTGGCAGCGTAGACGGTAAGAGTGTGCTATACCACTGGAGAAACGTAGAGACGTCCATATTCTATCTACAGTCAGCACCCTTCTTAATCCGCACACAACAACACATTCTGGGGCCTCCCAAGCACACTACGCTCAGTGCCAGAAGCTTTGTTTACAACTGCGACCAAAAGGGAAATTTGAGGACAAATCTCAAAAAAAAAATAAAAAAAATAAAAAGGTCGATTTTGCCAGATTTTCACCTTTTCTACGAATTTTCCCTTTTCCTTCCTCTCCTGTTTTATTTCTAGCAAAGTTAACCCAATTGAACTCGACTTCTGTTCCTTCCTTTATACTCAAGTCATCTTTGTTTGATCACACTCCCTCTTAGATTCAAGAACTTCCAACTACTAGTCCTTCTCTTTGTCAGTTTTCCAAAACAAAACAATACGCTCTCTTTGAAATCATAAACAAAGCTTCAATTACTACATTCCCTTTCTCCTCTGAAAAATGTTGTTTTCATCTTTAGCTAGATCAGCTACCTTTGCTGCCTCTTTAGGTTCAGCTATTGCTCAACCTGTCCACATGCACAACCAACACAAGCGTGGTTTAGTCATCGTCACTGAATACTCAACTGTCGTCGTTACTGCCGGTGTTGACCAAGTCGTTGGTGGTGAATCTACCACTTTGACTTTCTCAACTGTTGACACTGCCTTAGCTGCTTCAACTTCTTTGACTGCTACTATTGCTGATGAAGCTCCAGTTGTCGGTGCCTCTACTGTTTCAACTTACACCACTGAAGCTGCTGTCACCACTGCTACCACCTCAACCACCGAAGCCACCACTTCTTCAAAAACCACCTCAGCTTCTTCTACCGCAACTGCCACTGCTTCAACTGACTCCAGTTTGACTCAAGGTAAGGGTATTACTTACTCTCCATACACTTCATCTGGTGACTGTAAGACTTTAGCTGAAATTCAATCTGACTTTGAATCAATCTCTGGTTATGAAATCATTAGATTGTACGGTGTTGACTGTAACCAAGTTGAATACGTCTTACAAGCTAAGGGTGCTACTCAAAAGTTATTCTTAGGTATCTACTACGTTGATGCTATTGAAGCTGGTATTGAACAAATTGCCAGTGCTATCTCCTCTTACGGTTCATGGGATGATGTTTACACCGTCTCTATTGGTAACGAGTTAGTCAATGATGGTGAAGCCACTGTTGCTCAAGTTGCTTCTTACATTTCTACTGGTAGAACTGCTTTAACTGCTGCTGGTTACACCGGTGACGTTGTCTCTGTTGATACCCATGTTGCCATTATCAACAACCCAGATCTATGTGAATACTCCGATTACATTGCCATCAATGCCCATGCTTACTTTGATTATAACACTGTTGCTGCTGATGCCGGTACTTGGTTATTATTACAAATTGAAAGAGTCTGGACTGCTTGTGGTGCTGACAAGAGTGTCTTCGTTACTGAAACCGGTTGGCCACACGAAGGTGACACTTACGGTGTTGCCATCGCTTCTACTGCTGCTCAAACTGCTGCTATCTCCTCAATCAAGTCAAGCTGTGGTGATGATGTTATTTTATTCACTGCCTTTGATGACTTATGGAAATCACCAGGTGCTGAAAACTGTGAACAATACTGGGGTATTTACTCCTCATAATTACTATCTTGAAAATTATTTCTCAAGATGTTTCTTCTATTTTTTTTCTTTGTTTTGTTCCAACAACAACAAGGATCAAAAATCTCTGTTTTTTGACTCCTTCTATCTTGAAAGCATGAGTTGAACTTGAAGCTATTTGCCTCTATTCAACATCATTTCTTATTCTTTTATACCATCCATCGTTCTTTGCTTTTCATTAAAGAAAAGTGAGCTACATCTTATACCTATTTTATATATCTTTTGCTAGATATTATTTGATACCAACTCGTTATTATTATATCTCTACTTTTACTATTATTGCAACAACTACCTGTTGAGTCTGTAGATTTTATCCTATATTGTACTAAATTCAAGAATCTTCCTTTTCTGGTTTCTTTGGAACGTATACTGAGCCTCCGCTGCGGTAGTTGTAACCCTCTCTGCCCCTGCCTCTGCCTCTGCCTCTGCCTCTGAAACTATTATAGTGACCACGTCCTTCACCGTAATTGTTATCATCTGAATATCCATTGCGAGATTTTCTACCGTTGTTGATGGCCTCTGGTGACTGTGTCCGTCTTCTCTTAGTTGATCTTGACGAAAAAGGGGGTGATTTTGACCGCCCTCTTGGAACTGGTTGATTTCTGGTGTCATTATCTCTTCTTGATGTTACTGATGGACTTCTCGAGAAACTTCTTCCCGAGTAGTTGCTTCTTGCTGGTGAACGGCTATAAGACGTTGACCTTGGCCTTGACCTTGACCTTGACCTTGACCTCGATCTGGATCTGGATCTGGATATGGATCTGGATCTGGATCTGGATGGAGTACGTGATCGTCCTCTGACAGGAGAACGACTGTAAGACCTGGACCGTGATCTGGATCTGGACGGAGTATATGATCGATCCCTTCTTCTCACTGGTGAGCGACTCCTTGAAAAGGATCTTGATCTTCTATCTGGAGACCTGGAATAAGAAGATGATCTTGAATACTTTTCTCTTCCCCTTTGTTGAACAGGACTTCTTGACCCCGATCGAGAGTAATTAGATCTAGGCCCTGGTGATCTAGAATATGACCGAGATATTGATCTTGATCTCGAATATGACCCAGACCTCGACCTTGATTTTGACATTGAATATGATCTCCCTCTTGAGTAGGAGCTTCCTCTAGAGTATGATCTTGATCTTGATCTGCCTCTTAGCTCTTCCTTGGCTTCCTCGATCCTTTTTTTCTCGCTCTCTAGAGATACTCTCATGTTATCAGTTAATATACCCAACCCAATAGCTGTAAAATAGTTGATAGAAAAAGTCAAGTGCTCAACATTCTCTAGTGGAAAAATGCCTCTTATGAAGGGCAGTATGTACTCCTCTGATAATCTCGCCTTCAATTGTGGGATTCCTAGCTCCTCAACAAACTCTTGAAAAATGAACTTAATGAACAGTCGACTAGCTGAAACAGTATCCTGCTCTGTTAGATGGATTATTTCCAATGCTTCCCATCCCATAGCATCACTTGCCAATATGTGACCCCAGAATCTGGAAATATTTCTCAATGGGTTGGCTTCGAACCTGTGTATGGTCTCATATGTTTCTTTGAATACTGCTTTGAAAGAATCCTCCCATGATCTGCTCTTTCGGCAAAGCTTTTCACCAGTAACTCCAATATATTTTGAATAGGTTTGTTCTTGAGAACAAGCTTTCACTAGCATATCAACCACTTTATCTTGGTCCTCAACTTTGACGTGTAATTTTAGAATCTTATGCACGGCCTCTTCATCTGACATACTACCCTTCAGAATAAGGTAAATTGACTTTCTAAAGTTCATGAGGCCTGTCTCTGTCATATCTTTAATCTGCAATTTCTCAACGGCATTCAGTTCTTTCTCGCTTTGGTCTTGATCTTGGTCTTCTATTTCTTCGTACTCGTCACTCTCTTCTTCATATCCATCATCAGAGAGTGCACCATTGTTTTCTTCTGCTTCTGTAGGATTGTCACCATCACTTTCTTCTCCCAAAATCTCGTTTCTTATGGCATCATAATCTTTTTCAGTTTCTTCATAACTTTCATCAAACTGAAAGACATTTAACGAATCTTGAGATTTTAATGAATCGTCTAATCCAATACGATGAGTAACTTGGTCGTCTTCGTCGACTAGATCAAGCTCTTGCGCTATAATTGGAAACTCTTTAAATTCTTCTCTCCTTATTTTGAATGAATTTTCAATCTTGTATAGCGTTCTCTTTGATATATTTCCTTCTTGTAGTATGTTTCTCAACTTTTCATAGATTTCATTGAGTGCAGTAGGGCTTACCTCCGTAAAGAACTGACCCAAGTTTTCCAGTAGCTCAATAACAACTTCAATAGAGTCATCAGTAGGATCATTCATCAACAAGTATATAATCTGTAGTGGCAGCAATTCATGGCATACTTGTTGATTTACCAGATGTGCAAGAAATAATGAAGAAGATATACATGAGCTCTTGTTTTTTCTTTTGAATGATGTTCTAAATTGCAGAATCAATCTTGTTATGAGTAACTCCCCAATCCGAGGTAACTTCGAGTTTAAAATGGATATTAAAGCAGCATAAACGTTTGTATAGGGAAGAGCCAGTGATTGTGCCTTCATTATACTTTTAACGAGAAGACCAATTCCTCTACTCAAGTTTAATTTGAACAAGTCTACCACGATTATCTTGATGTTTGATTTATTTACCTTGTTAATGAGGCCATTGATACTTTTCTTCAACTTCTCCCATTCAATCTTTTGAAATTCTTTCGAGTTCTTCTCGATATTTATCTCTTGGAGTAACGCCCTTAATCTTGCAGGCGCAACGTATGTACCACCATTCTTCAAGTCCATCAACCTTTGATACTCTTCTTCTGGTGATTCTGTGACATGGGTTATAGCATTATCAGTCATTACAATCCCACTTTGAGGTAAGGTGTACCAACGAAAGATGATCAAAGTCTATATGAACCAGCATTACACTCGAAAACTTTTTGTAAGTGCACAATCCTGGTGTCTTGATGTTCACATATTAGATTGGTGTCTGGGCGTTGATATAGCTTCTTTGCGGATTTCATCAAATCAGCATCCTTAATCATCAATCAACACGACAGAACAGCAAAACATAACTTGTTGAAGATTACCGAAATGGCTACCTATAAGTCACAACTGATTCTCTTGGAAGATATTGACTATATACACTCTTATTCTTCTTTAATCGACAAAGCTGTCTCAATCGCCTCCAGCGATGCTGACACTGTTATAGACATTTTGATACTCAGAGAAATTAAGCATCTGAATACATTGGACGTTGTGCTGGCAGAGGCGTATACATTGGCTACAGAGATCCTTCAGTCCTTAAATAAGAAACATATTGACATAAGAGTTCTTTTCAATGACCATCATAAAGAGCTCGAAACTCCTGGTTGGGAAGTGATTCTGCTGGACTCCACCGACGCCTCAGTTACCAATATGAAGCTTGTGAGTGAAAAATCAATACCGACCATTGAAGTTTCAAAGTCGACGGCTCCTAAGTGCCACCTCAAGGTCATTGATGACGAAACAGGGGAATCAACATATCCAACATCTGCTGTAGGTGGGACATTTGATCATTTTCATGATGGCCACAAGATTTTATTGACAGCAAGTGCATTCCTGACTTCCAAGAAGCTTATTGTTGGTATAACAGATGATGAATTATTAAAGAACAAGAAATATCCTGAGTTTCTCCAGTCATATGAACATAGATGCCATAAAGTAATACAATTTTTGAATCATGTTAAGCCTAGCCTTGCGATTGACCCTTTTCCTATCAATGATCCATGTGGCCCAACAGGGTATGTTGAGGATATCCAAGCTTTGATTGTGAGTAGAGAAACATTGAAAGGAGGTGAGTTTGTTAATAATACTAGAAAATCTAAGAGTCTTTCCGTTCTGGCTGTCCATGTCGTCAATGTCGTGGGTGGAATGGAAGACGACGGCTTCCAGAATAAATTGAGCAGCACGCAGTTAAGAAAGGAAGAATATGAAGCATCTCTCTCTTCTTGAGCTCAGCTGAGGCTTTAATTGCCTGATTACATGTTTGTGATAACGATATCAATAGGTCAATAGTTACTACAGTGATAGAGTCTTTATAAAGTGTATATAGATATCGACAATAAGACACATATTTGGATATCAGATATCGCATTTGTACAACTCCATCAATGACGTTCATCTTTAGATTTTAATAGCGAAGGACGTTATAGCGCATAGATTATAAAAACGTGATACTAACTAAATAAAGACGAAGAACAAGAAAACAAAAAAAAACACAAAAAACCCATTAGCACTCCCAATAGAACATCAATACAACTCCCTGACGCCCAAATCTCCATTCAGATTACTTTATTTGATAGAAATACCACCACCCTGGCCACCTTGGCGCGTGGTACGATCTGGAAGATCTAAGCATAGCATATCTCTCAAATCATCAAATAGGACGACATCATTTGTCGTCTCATCTAAATATTGAGGCATTGAACCAGGAACTCCATCCCAAACACAGAGTCTAATCTTGGTGAACTCCTTTTGACCTAGACCCATCTTCAATTGTAATCTCTTCTTGGTATCAACTAGTCTTTCGTTTGCAATCAATCTGAACAAGAACGAAACCCCATGGTTTCTTGATGGATCTTTAGTAAATTGCATAATAGAAATCAGTTTGTCATTATCCTTCTCTAGAAGACTACTGGCACTCTGTTTGTGGTATTTCTCGATCATTGCTGCTTCCTCAGGTAGTATACTGGCATAAATATCCACAGTATCATCAATATTAGAAACGCTGACATCTGAAGTCAAAAGGCTTTTGAATTTTGATTGGATATTGCTCCAAA
Organism: Ruyongia ponderosae; assembly: GCA_030582235.1. Classification (NCBI taxonomy): domain Eukaryota; kingdom Fungi; phylum Ascomycota; class Saccharomycetes; order Phaffomycetales; family Wickerhamomycetaceae; genus Ruyongia; species Ruyongia ponderosae. Next base: position 15,680 of record JAKTWV010000064.1, on the reverse strand, counting down.
CGATGATGTTGTTCTTATCTTCATCATTAAATCCCAATTTGGTCTGAAGCTTATCAATCAAATCACCAACACTGCTCCGTTGAGGCAGGATAAAGTCATGTGTATGGAAGTGGATATATCCAGAAGGTAGCCAATGTATTCTGATTGGTTTCATAGTTTCCAGTTCACGCAATGGGATATTCAATACTTCATACTCAAAAGCTGGGACAAATGTACGTCTCAATTGTCTTGGTAGCACATTTATCAAATACATGTCGGTTCTTAACGGTAGCCTATTCCCATTATAGTTGATAAAAATTCTGAGATACCTTGAGTCTTTAACTTTTATATGATCCCCTATTCTTCTAGCTAATTCATTGTAACTAGCATTAACTGATATCCATAAGCTAAAAGGCTCTTCAGTGGGATCCAAGTCCTTATCTTCTGTATTCATAACCACAACATATTCATCATCATCAGGGTTAGAAGGCATCTGTTTAACTTTAACCAGAATTCTAGTGGCCAAATACGAGTATAAATCTTGAACAGTTGAATAGAATGGTGAGATGTCTTCTGGGTTAGATGTTGTTAACTCTTCTTCAGTTAATCTCTTTTGAATAGTCAATATATCACCTGTTCCTAGTTCTGCTTTGAGGAAGGTGTATTGTGGATTCAAAACATCTATAACATTAGATTGGACTTCTTCCAATATCTCCAAGTTTGTATCGGGATCATTACCTAACACTTTATTAATCAATGGAAATAATGTTGAAATTGGAGAGTTCTGTCTAACAAAGCAGTGACAAAGACCTTTGACTGTTTGATCCTTGATATCAAAATACTTAAGGAAAAGTAATTTCTCATCACCTCTCAAATCTAGCGTATCAGTTTCCATATTTTGCTCCTGTTCGTCTTCCCTTCCGGTGGTCATTTCTGTATCAGATAATGATGCGGTCTTTGTAGAGGTCGATGATCCTGTTGACTTTGGTGAAGATGAGTCCTCGTCTTCAACTTGAGCAAGCCTTTTAAGTTCATATTGACCTTGTTCAATCCATAATGTGACTGTTCCAAACTTGTTGCTAACAAGATCAGAGAGATTCTGGATCGTTAAATCAGGAGTCACTTCTAACTTTTGAGATACTCTTGTAGTATGATTCATACGATTTACCATAATCCAAAAGTGAACATCGGTTAAATCTTCAGCTTCTAGGAACAACAATATTTCTGGAATGATGTCAATGAATCTTTTAGTCTTCAAAACTTTTAGGGTCTTTGGGTAATCAGCTTCAGTATAACACCCTGATTTCTCACTTGCCCCCAAGTTGAGTCCTTGGTAGTTTTTGAAAAGTTCATGGGTATAAAATTCAATGTTTTGATAGAGATACATTTCCTCTGACTCTTTCTTCCTCTTTTTGATTTCTTCATTTTCAGTCTTAACACTTTCAACCACATGCTTAGGGACATCGTCTTCAGTGACATCTTGCAAAATATAGTCTATCTCATCTCTTTTGATATATACCAACATGTAAGCAGAGGTATGACGTCTTAATTGGTAATTAGTGTATTGAACTCTATTCATTTTTTGAATTGTCTCTTCAGGGAAAGGATTCATACCAAAATTTTCATCGAAAACTTCCCTTTGTGTTACTCTCCAAACTTTATCATCATCAAATCTATACCATAATCCGTCTTTTGTTGGCTTGATCATTGCGTAATAGTGACCAGTTGATATTTCACCGGCATGAACCAACACTCCATGTAGGTCATAGATACAAGGTTTATTATTATCAGGATTAGAACGATCTAGGAAAGGACTAAGATCAATTGATTCAGGAAATTCATAACGGTCATTAACTTTTACCAAAGAATCATAATCGAAATCATATTCAAATCTCTTCAATTGTAAATGTAAAACCTTAGGGAAATTTTCAAACACGACACCCTTTTCAGCATCTTGCAACCCATAATCACTTGACATATATTGATTTTCACCATTCATCAATTCAACTTCACAGTAGTTTTGAAACGATTGGACCAAATTTGATAAGTTCTTAACGTTTAGTTGAATATCCCAAAACTCTTCAATTCTCGAACTTTCAAAGTCAACGTTGACACATTTAATGAATGATTTATATTTACCAACGAATATTGAACTCAAATAATTTTCGACCTTTGTATCTTTCATTCTAGAATCCAATTTGTCCATCAAAACTCTATTCAACTCTTGAACGTCATGTTGAGTGAACGCATCAGAATTATCCCAACCGAACGCCTTTGTTAATTCTAAGGTATCAAGTGGTTCATCTGAAGTTTGAAGTTGATAAAATGCTCTCTGTAAAGCTAGTGGGACAGACGCGACTGATTTGTCATCGTCAGTTGGAATGTTGTATACAGACTTTCTGAATATAGACGTGCAATAGTATGATTGTAGCAATGAGTTCAAATAACAGGTTGCACCTTGATTCTTGAAACCAACAAAACCAGTTTTCTTTTTTGAATTATAATTGAGAAAATTATGCCATAAAACACCAGTGGTATCTTTCAAAATCTTAATATGACAAGTGATATTCAATTTATCATCATTCAATAATGCAGGCATGGATTGAGAGCTTCCCGGGATTATTCTCGAAGATGTTAGAGATTTTAATTCAAGAAAGCTAGAGAATCCCCAGTCACTGACGTTTTTATTAAATCTTTGAGTTGATGTATTAATGACGTAATTCTTAGGATTTGTAGGGTTTGAAAGAATGAATGTGAATTGAACACAACAATACCAACCTTCTTCTTCATCTTTGTCTAGTTGTAGTTTTTCTTCTTCTGTCAGTTCTGGTTGAATTGGCTCCAAATAAAGAGCTAAGGAATTTGAATTGTTACCTTTGGGGAAAACCAAAATATCAAATTCATAATCACCAACTTTGAAAACAGGTGATTTAGCTCTGGATTCCAATTCTTTCCAGCTTTTAATCTCCCAAGTATAGGAGTCAATAGCTTCAACTTCTTCATCCTGAACCGGAGGCAAAATTTGTTCTTTCAAGAATTGGAAATCAATTGTTGAAGAAGATGGAGAAGGTTTCAATTTCTTTGATTCTTGTGTATTTGAATTCAATGATTCAACAGAGCCTGACATTATATGATAGTGTGATGTTGCAATTCTTATAGACTATTCCAATGATCCCAGGTTGTGGACTGATTGTGATTTAACTAACTTTGTTGAGAGTATATGAAAAGACAATACTAGCACTTTCTTTTATGTCAAAAGGGGGGCGCGCGCTGGAGTGAAGGTTCAAATTAATTTGGGACTCGATCAACAGCTTAGAGATAAGTGAATCCAGTGATTGTATTAGATGGTCTGTTCTTTGGGGAAAGACTAGTTGGATATTCAAATGATGTTTAAATGGAAGAAACAATTGGAACGCGCCTATATTCCAATTTAGAGAAGTAAGATCAGATGAGAAGAAGAAGTTCTGTTTTTTTTTGGAATTTCTGTATTTTTTTTTTTAATTTAGTGGATTATGTAATTGCTTATGTAATAGTGAAGAGCTATGTACTCTAGGAGCTGAGGACGACACAGCATGTGCGTATATCAATGCTAGTGATATTTGGATCTCTGATCTCATTGCCATATCTATGAATTGAATATTTTTCAACTGCTAATAACCATAAGTTTTCAAAGACCCTATCTAAATCAAAGCAAAAGTATATCCGAAGTACTGAAGAGTAAAACAAAATGAGTGCATTCAAAGTATCAGTTCATTCATTAGTATAATACAAACAATGAAAACGTATCTGTCGATACAAATACCAAATTACTACATATTTGACCAATCCAATTTACTTTTTGTACTATTCTAATTTCAGAATAAAGATCTATATAGAAGGAATCAATCTATCTATTTGACGTCATATCTGGGGTTTCAAGACCCACATCTAACTAACCTCTAAACCTTCCTTGACACCAGCAATACTATCAATCTTTTCAACCCATTTGCTTAAAACAGGGAATTCTGTTGGTAAATCAATACCAATCTTTGCAGCATTTCTAATCCAGGGGAAGGCAGCAATATCGGCAATATTCAGTTTATCACCAACTAACCAACCATTGTTTTCCTTCAATCTGATTTCAAAAACACCGTAAACTCTCTTTGTTTCATCCAAGTATCTTTTTTTACCATAAGGAACATCCTCCTTAGCAAACAAGATGAAATGATTAGCTTGGCCTTGATAAGGAGCATGAGACGCAATTTGGAAAGTTAACCATTTGATTTGATCCCAATAGTAAGGAGAATCCAAACCATAATAATACTTGTTTGTAATATCATACTTGTTTCCTAGATATAACAAAATAGCACCAGTTTCAAAGATGACTGTTTGTTTCCCGTTTGCGTCAACATCACTAATGACAGGAATTTTACCGTTTGGATTCAAATCCAAAAACCATTGTTCCTTTTGAACATTTGCTCTGATATCAACATTTCTGTAGTGGTAATCCAATTTCAACAATGAGAGGAAGACAGTAATCTTTTGACCATTTGGAGTACCTAATGAATAAAGCTTGAGATAAGGTGGGGTTAGCTTTTGGTAATTTGGATCACCTTCATCGAAAGGAGTAACAGACATTATTGATTGTGGGATAGGGATTGATAAAATGTGTTCTGTTGCAGATAGTAGATATGTATTTTTTGAATTGAATGAGGATACTTATAGCCAGTTTATATAGTCTCGAGTTGTGGCCTCAATTGTGTTTGAGTTGTGTGTGATTTGTAATACACATTATGCTTTGCTATGGCTGAACTTTTTAGGTAGGGTTACTCCTAAATAAATTCTGTAATTACATAAGTGATTACCAAATCATTAATTTTTTTTTTTTTTTGGCCAATCAACGCCGAAATTTAAAAGCCAGAAAAAATAGAAAAAAAATGGGAAAAGAGTTGATACAATTTGAGCTCTGATTCTAAACAGCATATCAATTCCAATATTTCACACACACAATGTCCACTAAATATTACACCCGTCCAGCCTACAAGACATTACCTCACTTTGGTAAATTAAACATCCAAACCTTGTTCAAATACTCTCCAAATTTGGCCATCTGGGGTGCCACTTCAATGTTGGGTATCTTTGTCTTCTGTGAAGGTGTCCCAATCTTCCAAACCACCTTCTTCCAAAAGATCCCATACTTTGGTCAACACTGGATCCACAACCCAGATCCTCAAGATGTCCCACAATAGGTGGCTTGTCTGATTGCTATAGAATTTGTATTGGTTGTGTTATACATTTTTTAAACAACAACATTAATCAATAACAAACTTTAGAACGGTAACCATTCAACTCATTTTACACATAACATTCATAATCACAAATTACAAAACAACTCTATCCAATCACCTACTATGTTAATAATATAACTTATCATTACCTATTTTGATCACTATCATGGGCAATTTGTCATTCTTTTTCATTTAACAATAATTCAAAATCTACAAAGAATAAAGTAAGAAAACACACAATGGCAATGTTGCAAGTGATGATGAAAATTCCTGAAAGATTTTGAATTAGATTGCTTTGATTTGATTCGATATCACTAAATTGAAAACATATTCTTGTTCATAATAAAATCCACCACCACTTTATAAACTTATTTATATCTTTCTAAATCTACATTTCAAAAATACTAGAAGAAGAAAAAAAACACAAACACCTAAACGTCTTTCCAGGTGATCGTGTTTTGATTATCAGTGTAGCTGTATTGTTTTGTATGTAAGTTCAACTTTGTGGTGTACCTCCGAGTAAGCATCCTGCTATCCAAGTGATTCATGAAGCAAAATAATAATTCTCCATTTGCTAGACCAGAACTAAGACCAGAACCACAAATCCATCATCCACAAGTACATCGCAATTTCTTGACTTTTGTTGGTGGCCATATGTTCACTGTTGAACTGTTGAACAGATTCAAAGCCAGAAAATGCAACGATGTAACTATTATATAGTATCATGTAATCTCGTAATCTCGCTTTTGGTTTGGATATCTGATGATGATCTGATCTGCCGCATATACTTTAAAAATCAAAACCACTTTGGACAGCATTTCTTGCCCAAAACTACTATGTTTTGAAGTCAACTGAAAGCTATCTGAAGTCTATTTTTTCAATATATAGTACTGGTCGACTTTTAAAGAGCTGTGATTTGCTCAATTGTAGAGTTTTAGAAGCTTCAAAATATGATAATTAATTATTTGCTGCATTTTCAGATAAAAGGGTACCTACTGTGGAATTTATAATATGGTTGGATCTACAACGAAATGTGAAATTTTATCCAATCTTGTCTGATTCAAATTTGGTGGTCACTATCAAGAAACAGACACAAATTAGACACGATATAGTGTACTTCCAGACTTCCAGACTTGTAACCATGCCTTGACCAAGGATATTTCGATATTACATCTCTGGTTATACCTTATCTTTTTGGTGTGCGGATGTTTTTTCGCCTCATAAGCTTGCAAGCAGGTACACATGGGCTTTGGGAAGAGCAGAGGAATGGACAGCAGATAGTCAATAATATAATACACACCACTATATACAATACATACCCACCAAATATCCATATAAACAGCTAAAAAAACCACTCTAAAACCTCCAAAACGCTGACTTGAAAATAGAAAAAACAGTCCAAAAATCATAAAAATTCAAAAATTCCAGAAATCCCAAAAGGATTTCGTTCAAAATAAAAAAACAGCGCTGTCCTTCGTGTTTTATACCAACATTATTAAAATCAGTTCCTCAAGATCATATCCCAGTGTTCCTACATACACCGTCCCAAGGCTCTTCTCAAGGACAGACCAACCAAGATCACACCAACACACTTGAAAAAGGACACATCCCCTTTCCTGTCGCCTTAGATCTTAATATTTTAGTCCTTCAAATATCAGATTCAACAACATTAGCAAAAAAGGTAAATCAAAGAAAGTAGTATTTGCCAAATTTTGCTATACCATAACTGATATCTCATTGAAGACGTATAAGTGTTTTGTGTCTGTTTCCTGTTTTTTTGTTGTGTGTTTTTCCCCCCTCTTTCTCATCACTCCAATCACAACTGTTATCCTTACATTACTATCATCAAGACATAAATCACAATGAGATTGAACTACTTGAGATTACTGCATGACTTGAATCCCTTTCAAACAATCAAGTTTGTCCTTACGAGGTCAAGAAACCTCATCATTCTAGTAATCCTTATTGTTCTAACTTTTCAAATGCTTTCATCATTCAATTCTACCCAAGATTTGAAATTATACTTGAGTAATGGTAAATCAAAAGGTTCCAATGAAATCGTCGTTATTGATTATTCAACCCTTGTTTCTTCCCATTATAAGCATCTGGTTGCTAAATTCAACAAAAAATTACAACATTATTCAGTACCATCAAAATGTAAACTTTATTTTGATGAATTATACAAATTAAACCCTGAATGGGAAGTCCTTGATGTTAATGAAAAGCAATATGATAAATCTGCTTTTGATCATGATAAATTCATTGCTGAAAAGGTTATGCAATATAAGGAACAGAACAACAAGGAAGAACCAAATGAAGGTAAAAGAGCTGAATTCGAATTACAATTTCAAGATGTTCAAAAGAAAACTTCAAACTCTGAACAAGAAATGATTGATGCTGTTACCCATTTACGTGTTTTTGGTCAATGTTACTTAAGAGATGAACAACAATCAAGTATTTATGATTTTTTACCATTCTCATCATCAAATAATCAAAATACTGAAGAATCTGATTCTGATTTTGAAAATAATGGGATTGATAAATGTTCTGATATTGAACAAAGATTATTACCTTGGTTAAGTAAACAATTTCCTGTTTATAAAAGATGGACTGGTAAAACCGTTTATGGTATCCCTGATATGAGTAAATACATTGGATTAGACGAATATGATGATGAAGATGTCTTATTGACCCCACCTTCAGAATTTGGTGATATTGACAGTGTCAATGTTGACACTGATGCAGCAGCAGCTGGTTTATTAGAGGATGCTACTAAAGCCAGTAAAAAGGTTAGTGAAGATCCTGAATTTGCTGGTATTGCTAGATTATTCAAACGTGATGCTAAAGGAGGTGACGATTGTTTCCTCAATAGATGGAGACAATTAATCAATGGTAAAGGTATTGTTTTATCTGCTGCTGATAAATATGAAAGTGATTTGATTGGGTTAATCAGAGTCTTACGTGCTATTAATAACAAATTACCAATTCAAATTATTCATAAGGGTGATTTATCTGAATCTGTTGAAAAGAGAATCATTCAAGCTGCAAGAGATGATGATGTTAAAGTTCCATTAGAAGTTTATGATAAGGTTAAAGACATCATTCCTCATAATTTCCCAAAGCAAGAAGTTTGGTTCGTTAACGCAAAAGCTTGTATTAGAAAGGAATATGCTGATCATTTCAATTCTTATGCCAATAAGTTGATTGCTTATCTTTTCAATTCATTTGATGAGATGATTTTAATGGATACAGATTCTGTTCCATTAGTTAAACCTTTAAGATTGTTTGAAACTACTAGTTATAAAAAGACAAACACAATTTTTTTCCATGATCGTTCTAATTATGAACGTGTTGCTAAATCAGATTCAGATTATTTCAAAAGATTAATGCCAACAGTTGTTGATGAATCTCTCTTTGGTATTCCAAGAGTTGGTAATGTCACTTTAGAAAACAGATACATTAAAGATCAATTTAGACACGTTATGGAAGCTGGTATGGTTGCAATGAAAAGATCCACTCATTTCATTGGTATCTTAACTTCAATCCAACTGAATTTCTGGCAAGCAACAAATACGAGAATTTGGGGTGAAAAAGAATTATTTTGGTTAGGTCAATCAATCTCTGGTAATGAAAATTATGCCTTCAATAAATTTGATGCTGTTGCCGTTGGTGAATTAACTCCAATGTCAGAAAGACCAGTTGGTACAATTGCTCATGAATTATGTTCTACTCATCCAGGTCATTTAGATGGTGATGATGGGTTTACCTTATTATGGATTAATTCTGGTATGAGATATTGTAAAGTTGATACTGCAGAAAATGATATCAACGAAGCTCGTTTCAAAAATCATTTTGAAGATTCTGCCTCGTTAAGAAAATACTATAATGAACCAGTTAGAATGAGTGCTGTTCTTGTTCCTCCAAGTGGTGCTAGAACAGTTCATAACAGAAACAATGAACCTGCCAATGGTTGGGCAATGACTCTTCCATGTCGTGGTTATCTGTGGTGTTCTTATGATATTGTTGGTGGTTCGTCTGATCCATTAGATCATGGTAGCATTGTTGAATACAATGATGATATAATGATGAAGAATTTCTATCTTGGAAAACTTTGGTTAGACCAAGAATTGGTATCTATGAAAGATTATGACACTAAGATGGTTGCCTTTTTGGAAGAGAAAGAAAAGGAGATCCAAAGAAAGAAACTTGAAAAGGAAAAGATTGAGAAGGCAAAGAAAGAAAAGGAAGAAGAAGAAAAGAAAATGAAGGCCCTCGAAGCAGCTAAAGAGGAAGAACAAAGAAGAAAGAATGAAGAACAAATTAAAAAGGATGAACTTTTCAGACAGAAGATAGCGGAAGAAAGAAAGAAGAAGTTGGAAGAAGAAGCTGCTGCTCAAAAAAATAAAGAGGGTGAAGAAGCTAAAGAAGGAGAGGAAAAGAAGCAAGAATAATTCTGAACTGATTTAATTGAAGCCTTCAACAAAGACTGATTCAACTATCTATTAGCTTCTTTCTATTTATTGATGCATTTCTATTCTTTTGTATTTTAAGCTCTTTATGACTAATCATTCACTGTTGTTGCAATCAAGACTTTTTTGTTTCTGTTGTTTGTTGTATATTATGACCATAGTCATTGAGAGTTGACTAAAGAAAGTAAAGTGTACTTTTAAGTTATTTTTATCTGTCGTTCCTCGAAGGTTTACGAATTATCCAAACTTTATAGAATGCGAGCTGGCATAAGTTAAACTTCAATTTTGTTAATCTGGAAGTGGTTTTCATTTTGGATATATATTTCTTTATATTATATTATAATCTCATTATTTGATTTAAGTATGATTTGTAACAAAGTCAAGATATCTCATATCTATTTTGTAATATATTTATTGGCATCATATGTGTAATAGAATATTGATATAGTTGAATGTAATATAGGGGATAATTATCAAGCAAATACAATTCATTCGTCACCTGTACGTAATGCATCATACTTCAAGACAGCGCTCAACATTGTTAAAAACCCATCATGACATTGTTGTGGAGTCGAGTATTCTTCTGGATTATGACTGATACCATTTCTTGAAGGAATGAAGATCATTGATGTTGGACAGACAGAGCTTGTACAAACAGAATCATGACCAGCACCACTAACCATATCTCTAACCATATCTCTACCAAATAATTCAATTGCACTATCTTCAACACATTGAATACAAGTTTTATTAAAATGAGTAGCTGGTTGTAATTGAACATCTTCCCATTCAACAATTAATTTATCTTCACCTGTACCAGTTTCTTTACAAATTTCTTCAAATGCTGCTTTGATTTCTTCAATTTGTGCATACATTTGAGAATCTTGATGATGTCTTAAATCTAGGGCAAATGTGACTTCTCCAGGAATGACATTAAATACACCTGGTTGTAATTCGAATATACCAGTACTTGACATACCACCATATTTTTGAACAATATCATTAGCTTTAACAATCATTCTTGATGCTGCCAACATTGGATCATTTCTTAAATGTAATGGTGTTGTACCTGTATGTTGTGCTTTACCCTTGACATGAATTTTGAACCAGAAGTAACCTTGAACTGCTTTGACAACACCAATTTTCTTTTCTTCATTTTCTAATATTGGACCTTGTTCAATATGAATTTCGAAATGAGCAGCAATTGGCATAGATAAATGACTTGATTTTAATGGACCCATGTAACCAATTCTTTTTAATTCTTCACCTGCAGTGACTGCTTTTTCATCACCAACAGATTTAATTGAATAAATAAATTCCTTTGTGGCCTTTCCAGACCAAACAGAACTCCCCATTAAACTGAATGGGAATCTTGCACCTTCTTCATTCATCCAATTGATCAAGACGATTGGGTATTTTGGAACATAATTGTTTTCATTAAGAGTTCTCAAGACTTCTAAGCCTGTCAAAACACCTAAGATCCCATCATATCTACCACCTGTCGGTTGTGTGTCCAAATGCGAACCAATGGCAGTAGGCTTAACATTATCGTTTATCAAACCTGGATAAGTTGCAAAGATGTTCCCAACCTCATCGATTTGAACAGTGCAACCCAAAGATTTGACCTCATTGACGAACCAATCTCTAACCAGTTTATCTTCATCGCTTAAAGCCAATCTACAAACACCAGTATCAGTTTCTAATGGCCCCCATTTGAATTTTGGCCCAAATCTGTTTGAAGTATCATGAATTGTTTCAACGAGTCTTCCTTCCTTGATCTTGAGAGAAGCAGCAGGATTTGGCTTTGTTGTGAGAAGAAGCTGTGAAGCAGTAGTAGCAGTAGTAGTAGTTGTGGCAGACATTGTAGTAGCTAGTAAGTAAGTATACTATAACTAGAGTCAACTGGCACCACTTGGGCAAGAAGAACCCCCTTCTTAAGTATCCCAAGCTGTATCCAAGAGCGATAGACGGCTAATTAAAGTTGCCTGTTTGGGCATTTGCAGGCAGCGGCTGCCCGAAACGGAAAGCGCTTAGTCTCTGAAAGTGGTGTCCGGGTGTTTGCGATTCAATCTGATTTCAAACAAGGAACAAAGAACAAAGAACAAGGAACAGTTTAGGGTATAGGCTAAAGGGTATAATACTGATCAGATATGCCACTCATCAACCCAGCACAGGACATGGACACACTACAGAAGAACAGCCCTAGGGTCCACTCAAAACTGGCCACAACCATGATCAATGCGGCAGACATACCAAAGTCATTATTGTACAACAACAACAACAACAATGATAACAATGATAACATCCCCAGCCAGAAACAAGCCAACAGTAAAGCGAATATAGAGGTTAATCCAGAACAAAACACTTACCACAACTACCAGAAAATCCTTGTCTTCAGCACAGAGCCTAGTAAAGGCAAGAGATCATCATCAACAGCAATGTCAACATCAGATGCTCCAGGATTCAAACAAAGGAGAATTCGCAGAAAATCTGTGAAATCATTCAATGGATGCTATAACTGTAAGATCAGAAGAAAGAAGTGTGATGAAATACATCCACAATGCTCCTCTTGTGTGAGAAAGGACGTCAAATGTGAATGGCCTCCTCATGCGATATCAAACCATCAGCTGAATCTCAAGAAATTTGACATCAATAACATCATTAATACTGGTGCTGATCACAATTCAGCGTTTACAACTCACAATCCAAATCAACACCCCAATAAAACTAGTACTTTTGATTCTGCTTCTGTTGCTGTTACTGTCGATAAAAGTAATGGTGAAATCTTGTTTCAAAATACAAACGGATTAGATATAGTCAGAAGTCTACTGAGCAAACAAAACTATCATCATGACAACCACAATAAAGATGAAAAGCTACTGGTCAAGCCTAAATGCAGCGATAACAACAACAACAACAACAATGGTAATCCTGGAAACTTAGTAAATGATAGAAATGATATGAATATTGATCCACAACTGACAGATAATAACAATACTAGGGCTATGTCTCTCCGTCAAGTACAAGATCTTGCGCAAACTGATAATTTCATAAACTTTGAAACAGATAATACTACTAGTCATGGTAGAAATAATAATGAACACAACAATAATAACAACAACAACAACAACAACAACAACAACAACAACAACAAACACAATGATAATGATGGCGATAACGATAACGATAACGATATGGGAAATGATACTGAGACCAACTACAACAATGAAAATGGGGATAATAATGAAGAGGAAGAGGAAGAAGACGATGACGATGACGACGAGAGTATGTCTACAGATGAGGATAAAAAGGCAGGTCATTCCAGCCTGTTGAATTTTACCATGGATAATGATCAGTTATTTGATATCAATACACCTGATGGGCTACTATTAGATCAATTACTAAACATTCAGGAGGAAAATCATAAAATCAATTCCCCTCCTATATTCACTGATACTTTCAGATCTGATAGTATCGGCTCATTAGCCAGTACGGCCAGTTCTAAAAAATCTAATGATTCCGCACACTCAAATAAATCATCATCAATTGATCATTACTTCTGCTTTATTCCTGGTGTGGTCCTCAATAAAGAAGATTCAATATGTTATGATTCATTCATCAATAAGTTCATTCCATCAATTTCATCCTTACATTGTCATCCATTGTTAAGCCCAATGACGGTTCTATTGCCATTTGCTTCAACAAATGCTACTGCAAGGGCTATTTTCCTTGCTTGTGGTTCCACGTTATTAGCATACTCAAACGATTACTATAATGATTTGGCTCATGCCAAATATGTTGAAGCTGTTAATTTATTGATTGATGATATCAAAAACTCAAAAGATGGATGTGAGGATCATTTATTTATCAGTGCCCAATTATTACAAACTTTATGTTTACGTGATAAAAACATTGGATTAAATGCTACAAAATCAGCTGCTCATTTCTCTGCCGCTTATGAAATAATCAAAAAAAGATTCTTGATAGATGGTGAAGTAAAGAAAGATCTTATAATAACTCCATTGGATCGAGTCTTAACAGAGCACTTTCTTTTTAATTATCCATTGACCATAATGCTATGCTCTCATCGAAAATTAGGCCCAGTTGTTCCATCTCCCTTCAAAGTTTTCAAAGAGTTTGATGCAGTATTCACTAAACCATTGAATGAAGGCTCTTACTCAACTGCTCACAGTAGAGATTTGGATCCTTGGTTGAATCATCCAATTTTGGGAGCTGGTTATATCGCATGGCAAATGGCTGCAAAGACTTCTTGGCTTTGTAGATTGAGTGAACTGCCCTTATCAGGAGAAAATCTATCAAGATGCAAAGATTTAAAGGAAGAGGTTTATGAGAATATCATCAAGACGGATTCATTGGTGAAGAAAGGAAAATTGAAGGATGATTATCTCATAAATCTATCAATATCAAAGACTCATCTTTTAACAAGTTTGATAATTTTGAAGAAGTTGTGCAAGCCTGATATCCAAATAAGCGAATTACAGACCGAAGTCAATCTCATCATTGAACTGATGGAAAATTGTTATGCCTTGAATGAAAAATCGGTTCTATCAATTTGGACAATGTTTGTGGCTGGTTCCACTTGCATAAAGACTAGTCAAAAAGTATTCTTCAAGAAACATCTCTTGAATGTTAGCAAACTGATCAACTCTAGTTTGACTTTAAAGATTCTAAAATACTTAAAGATTGTATGGGATGAAGAAAGAGATAATGAATCCATTGATAATGATACAAATACTGGGTATTCTCCAAATGGAGATAATATTGTTGAGCATAATGGAAGAAAGGTTAGGGATCCTGTGAGATCATCAGAAAAGAGAAATGGGATGAAGACTTCGTTGAAGAGTAAAATTGAGGAGGAATACGGAGAAGATACAGAGGATCAAGTACACAATATTGGGTTCGAATTTTTGTTTGATACCAAAGTTTTAGACATTATCTGCTCTTAAGAGCCAAGGTTTATAAAAGCATAAGACTTTTCTCAAAGCCCATATAATCATAATACATAACTAGTTTGACTGATAGATCAATATCATCGTCATATCTGATAAATAGCGCTGGTTCATTTGGCTTGATTTCGAGAGTACTGGACCATATATATGTCATCTAATTTCGGGGAAATACCTCTTCAATTAGAAAGTTGTAAAATGATGCACTCGACACGAGTATTCAAACGCACCTAAATTCACCATCCTACCCTTCGTGGTTGTTAAACTGTGACGCGCTGAAGTTCATTTCTTAACTATGGGAAAGGGTGAAAACGAGCTTTGGCAACTTTTTTTTTCGAATTTGAATTTTTTTTGCCCCAAGAATCCAATTTTTGACCGGTCGATCGATCGATTGGCCCTCCAACGACCCCGATTTGACCCCGATTGGACTGTATACTCGACCAGATTTCGCATATCTCAACAACGAAAAATGGTGCGTTATCCCATCACATACCGGGATGCCTTAATTGCGCAGACAATGGTGTTTGTCAAATTGCTCTAGAATGTCTACTCATAACGTTACTGGCTTCAGAGTAAACCGATGGGGTTTTTTGAAGCCAAAATGCCCAAAATTCAAACACATAATTTAACGCACACAGCACCTCAATCTTAGCTGGTGCCCATAATATCTATGAAATAGAGCCGCCGCTATCTAGCAGTTCTTCTTTTATATTTTTAACAGCAATATTTCAAAAATTACATGCAAAAATTGGATCAAAAATTGGACATCCAACGACTTTTGCAAACTTCTCCTCAATATAGCATTCGAAATCTCCTTCCGACCTGCCCTAAATTCAATGCACCAACCTCAAACATCGTTCCCTTGTTCGAATGGTCATCTTTTTGAATTCCGGTTCGTTCATTTTTGTCACTCTAAGTCTGTTTTGGTGTTTTTTGAGTCTATTTATCCCATTAAATTCTGATCCCCTTAAGCTCCCGTTTTTCACCACCTCACAAAT
>JAKTWV010000063.1:0-60970 GCA_030582235.1 Ruyongia ponderosae | reverse complement strand
AACGTGGAAGATGAACCTTTGTGCTTTGAAATAGTGTAACAGCATCTAAATGAATGATCTTATGGAAAACCTCTACAAAGGGATTCTCGACACTACTGTATGCAGATGTCTTTCTGTTCACTATTCCAAAGTCTTCATATTTGAATGATGTAATCTCCGGTGCGTTGTCAGACAAAACCATTCTAATACTTTCACCAAATTGTGTGGAAACATAGTGAATGAAATTTTTTAGATGACTTTGGAAGTTGATACGACTGGATGTATGATAAAGTTTGATGTAATGAGAAATTGGATCAACTAGCAGGATGGTGTATACGAATCCGTAATGGAATCGTTCTGAGTAAGTCTTGAGATCGACACACCAAAGCTCGAAAGGTCTGAAATCATTGACAGTTAGATAGGTGTTGAAATGATTTTTGTGATGTGCTGATGAAACTGTTTTGGATACTAGGCACGTTGGGCATTGTTTGTTGGAGAGGGTAGATGGGTCAAATGAAGGGTCTTTTGCTTGCAGTAGCTGTTTCAGCTTTCTAGTGTTTAAGTGTGAGAATTTAGTATGAATGGTATTTTCAACATTGTTCAGGTTAACATCAAAGATATTTTCATTAGTTGTTAAGACACCATTGAACGTTTTCAGGTTGCAAACTGATTTATTATCCTTTACAAGACTGTAAGGTTGTTGAAGAAGATTGATTTGAATCCCATTACTTAACAGATCATTAGCCGATAACAATAACTTGGTTTGTTTATTGTTTGGGTTTATATGATAACATTTGACAGAGAGCTTTATATTATTTAAATCCAAATTCAATTTACCTTCACCACTGATTTTTAGTTTCTCAAACGATGGACCAATTGACATTGTATTAGACGGTTTATAGTCTGTTATTAACGTCTTTAGAAGAATGTTATCTGATGTTATCAATGT
The DNA here is from genome assembly GCA_030582235.1 of Ruyongia ponderosae. Lineage (NCBI taxonomy): Eukaryota > Fungi > Ascomycota > Saccharomycetes > Phaffomycetales > Wickerhamomycetaceae > Ruyongia > Ruyongia ponderosae. The sequence continues at coordinate 60,042 of JAKTWV010000063.1, read as the reverse complement.
TGTGTTTGATGCTCCACTATCTATGAATATCCAATTGGTTAGTTGGTTGTACTTTTGGTTCAATAGATTGAGCTCAATAGTGAGGCCTCCCATCTTTAAAAAGTGGAGTACTGTTGCTTCCTGTGGTGTTTGATCCTCCCTCTTGTGGTTTCAAGTATTGTTTTCTGGCTTGAAGTTTATAACAATTTTTTACCACATGGCCAAAACTCTTGCAATATTTGCAGGACTTGCTTTTACTTGCATTAAATCTTCCATGATTAATATTGTTAATCTGAGTGTGTGGTCCGATAAAGAACTTGTTGACTGAGATAAGGTTCTGCATTGATATCTTAATCCTTTGATGAGTGGTGTCAATATCGGATTGATAGTCATTGTTTTTGACAATATCAAGCACGATGTGTTTCATCGCCTTACTCTTAATGTTGGCAAGATAGATTTCAACCATCGTTGAATCGATGAAGATATTGGAAATCTCAATCTTTGGATTGTATAGAGAGGTGATCTGAAGCATATCTTTTTTAGCCATAAATTTGGCACGATAGTTCTCCAAGGCCAAAATAGGACCTGCAGACAAATCTTCATCAGTTAATTTGATTGAATTGAATATCTGGTAAACTGTCTTCCCTGTAATTTGAGTTACACCAGTACTCAAGTTACATTCAAATATGGTTCTCAAGTTTTCATAAGCACTTTTGTCAAAGTAAATCTGAGACTTAAGTTTTGGTACAGCTGATAAGCTTTCAGACAATAATCTATTGATGATATTACTTTTAAATTCATTACTGTTAACTGGATCCTTTGTCAATTTGTTTTGACTTAAGAAGTGATGCACATGTGCAAACCAGGATTGAAGTTGATCTTCAGAGGTTAATTTCTCCAACGAGGGCTTCAGGATTTTAATTGTGTAGGCAGTGACTGATCCAACGGTGAGATTAATAAGCCTTGAGTCCATTCTTGAGACTTCTCTTTGAAAGAAACGATCAGAGTATGTTTTAACATCATCTTCAGTGATCTCAAATAGGTCAAGTCTTCTCTTAATGTTCTCAGGAACATTAGCCATATCAGGAGTTTTCTGATTTGAGAGATGAGCTGGATTGTTCTGACCCTGGTACCAACCAACTGGATTGTTGATTGTTTCGTCGGTACGATTGGATTGATTAGATGGCGAATCTCTTCTTGATGAGTGATTTGAGATTGACTCAGGTACATGAGGACTTTCTGGAGGGTTTTCTAATCGTTGTTGATTGACGCTCTCGTCACCCAAATTAGTTGACGACATGCCTTCAGTTCTACCACCAAAAGCAGCGCTACCATGTTCGTCAGTGAGACCTTCAGGTAGAACTTCGGGGTCGAGATGGGGATAGTCCAGGGAGTGGACTGAGCTTAATGGAGAGTCAGAGTCAGACATAGGAACGGTTGTTGCTTGTATTAGTAGTAGTTGTTGTTGTTGTGGGTTGTGACAGCTAGTAATTAGATGTAACAGATGGATATATAAATATATAAGAAGGTAAGTCTTAGTCAGGGAATATTGTAGTTCTTATAGTCATCACTGAGAACATTGTAGAGTAAGAACAATATGAGATAAACAGAATAACATAGAATGAGAATAACAGAATAATTAGTTCTGGTCTGGACACACTTGTGTAGATCATCACTCATATAGCTATGACAAACAAATGATTCATAATTCAATGATAAAATTAATAATGTACAGGTATATTATTCTCTTTAACTTCAAATAAATTAAAAACACACACGGTCACACAAGCTAAAATAGTTTGCAAAAACACACATTTGAACCCAATAATATAGAAATAATAGTAGTAATAGTAATAGTAATGATGATAATAAGTATATGTGAAATATTTCCTTCAATCAACCTCCCTATATAAGTTTGATTTGAAATTTTTGTCTTTTCAATATCAACTTAAATGATGCAAGATACGATGAATAAATGGGAATGATGGAGAAAAGTTTGAGGATGATTCTGAAGAAGAAGGGAAATATTATAATGAAATGAGATAAGAAGAAATAAGAACAAATCAGTTCAGTAAAAAAGTAATAACAACAAAACAACAAAATTCAGAAAAGAAGGAAAAAAGTAGATACCCTAACGACGATCAGTCTTACCCATACCACGCTTACCAGAGAACAAATGCTTTGGAATAGAGGCAGTAGCATGTCTATCAGCTTCACCAACTCTGGCTTGTCTGTTTCTTTCACGTCTTTGTAATTTCTCCAATCTAGCAGCCTTGGATCTCAAAGCACCATCACTGATACCATCGTTCAATCTATCGGATCTGTAAGCTGGAGCCTTTGAATCGCTTGAAGCAGCACCACCGTTGACTTCGTTTTGAACAACGTCAATACCACTTTCGATATATCTGTTTTCAATCAATTTAGCATCCTTCTTCTTGGTTAGAGCACCAGTATCATGTCCTAATGAATCCAAATGACTTTCCAATTCAGAGAATGATTTGGTCATCTTTGATCTTGGCATAGTACCACCATTCTTCAAGTTATTTTTACTTCTAGCAAGGTTGATCATCTTTTGTTGCTTTTCTCTAATCCATCTGGCCTTTTCATGAATTTCATCATCTTCTTCATCTTCTAGATCAGAATCAGATTCATAGAAACCTTCAGCTTCTAATCTTTCTTCTTCATCTTCTAATGCTTGTAATTTAGCAGCAATATCTGGATCCAAGAAATCATAAACATTCTTACCATCCAAGATTTCTGGCATGGTATCCTTCTTCCATTCTTCATCTTCTAATAAGTATTTATCATGTAAATCAATGTTATAAACACCGGCACCACCATTTTCAGCTTCGATATCTCTAGCTAATCTTCTTCTACTTGGATCATTGACATCGTATTTCTTCAAACTCTTAACGGCATCTGGAATATGAGCATCTCTCTTGATATCATCACGAGATTGTGGTCTTGAGACATGAATCTTGTTTAAGACGTTGTTAACTCTAGCAGTACCCTTTAATTTTTGTTCAATTCTTGAGGTTAATAATTTTTCACAGGCTAAGTTTCTAACATTCATAACGTTATCTTCTTCATGACAAGAAATGGTCATGATTTCAACACCTGGAACTTGTGTTATAGTCTTTATTAGATCTTGTTTATCTTGATCTAAATCTTCTGGTCTGATGATATCAGTCTTGTTGATAACAACCAAGACTGATTTGTTGGCAAATAATGGTTTAATAGAGTGGAATAATTTGACTTGAGCTTCAATAGAGAAACCACACTGTTCTGAAACATCCATAAAGTATAAGACAGTTGAACGTAAATGAGCAATAGCATAGATAGATTGCATTTCAATGTTGTTCATTTCTTCAGTTGGTCTATCTAAAATACCTGGAGTATCAATGGCTTGGAATCTTAAATATTTGTAATCAAAATGACCAACGTATAAGGATTTGGTGGTGAAAGCATATGGTTGGACTTCAACATCAGCCTTGGTGATACATCTTAAGAAAGATGATTTACCGACATTTGGATAACCACAGATCAATAAAGTTCTGGTGTTTGGATCAATTGATGGTAAACGACCCAAATGTTGACGAACTTGTTCCAAATATTGTAGAGGATCTTTCAATTTCTTGGTGATGGTGGCCATTCTACCTAAAGCAGCTCTCTTTAATTGTTTACATTGGAATAATGATTGACCAAACTTCAACAATCTAATATAATCTCTTGAAACTTGTTCAATTAAAGTCTTAGCCTTTGAAACAGCAGACAAGGAAACTTTATAATGATTCTTTTCATACAAAGTATCCATTAAATCTCTATGAAAAGGATGGACGTCATCAATCTTTGGGAAACCAGTGATGATATCTTGTAATTTTTCTTCAAAACCTTCAGCAGTGAATTTAACCTTTCTCATATAAAAAGCTCTAATACGACTGATTTTGAAACCAGGTCTGATGACAGTTGGGGTCTTTCTTTGAGTTCTGTTAAGAACTATATCCAACATGTCATTGGATGTAGGAATAGTAGGGATATCCTTCCAAGATAATTGCATCTTTACTAAATTATATTGATTCTATTAACTTAAAGAAAGTAATAAAGAAGGTTCTTTTACTATAAAATTCATTTTTTGTTATAAAAAAATTTTATAAAATTTTTTTTTTTTTTGCAAAATCGTGTGCCAACCGGAAAATCAGAGATGAGGTGACCCGGCTTTTGTAGATTACGTAGGTAAATTTGAGTTAAATGTGAGAGTGATACAGAGCATGAAATGGTATTCATATATATATACAGACGTTCATTGAAGAATAAACATAATTCTAATTGGTTTTTTTTTTCTTGGGGGAAGTTTAGGTTGGTTGTGGTTGATTTGTAGTTTTCCATCTCTTAGTCTAGCATGAGATGTCGCAGAGGATGGAGATCATTCTAAGTTTCAATGGATTCCTTCAAAGCCATCTTTCTGGAATGACGATCAAAATGTTGTGCTAGTTCAAGCAATGTCACATTAGTAGGATCGATCTCCAAACTGTTCTTGTCTTTGAAAGTGACTTTGATGATTGGTTTCTCTGTTGATGATGCGGTCAATATTTCATGTTTGACTTTGCAGGTTCTTAAGGTTGGGGGTATTTGTTGCAAAAATGCTCTGACAACTTTGGCTATTCATATGGAAGTACCATGTTCGTTAGTTTGATTGTTCATTCTTCTTTTGGTGTTCAGCTCAAATGTTGGATGCTGTAATAAAGATCAACATATTACTTCATCGAAGGGTCCAAACGTTAATTGAAAAAAAAACACTTACTTTCTTTGACGACTGGGTTGAACTTGATAACAACACCTGTGAAGTATTTAGTAATCATTCTTGTTATGTGTATGTGTATATGTGTGTATGGGTTTCTTTCTCTTTGATTTTGGTGTTGTCTTCAATTTTCCACTTTCTTGCAAAACCGAAATATCGAAAAAAATCAAAAGTTACCCGAAAATGGAGTTGAAGAATTAACGCCAATCCATACAACATGATAAGTTATTGTATAGTAGAAAAGGCTATTGGTTGGAGATCTTGTTGGGTTTATGCTCCAATTAAGCCAATGACTTAAAAGCACTTAGTCTTGGCTGTAAACTTTTACAAAAGCTGTTGGATAAAATACAAAACGCCACTTTTATTACTATTTATTATTATTTCATAATTCAATTAAATCACAATTCATCATGTGATGAGGCTTTTGGTTTTCCTTTATTACTACTCTTAGTGTCCTTATTACTCTTGCTGTTACTGCTGCTCTTAGATTTCTTACTTCTCTTTTCACTCTTTCTAACCGACTCAATATATTCTCTTGCCTTCTTTATTGGGTTCAACTTCTCTGGTTCTTCCATGTTTTCAGTTAGGAACTTCAACAATCCATCTTTGTTCATGCTTGGTTCAGGATATCTTACTCTTGATTCAACATCATTATCACCGAAGTAGTATATTACCGCTTTGGAATCTTGTTGATCAATGTCATATTTGGTAAAGATTGATTGATGCTTTGGTTTGATTGGAAAGTATGCAACATCGACATATCCTAATAGGTCAACACCCATAGATTTCAACAAAGGTGACAGTGTATCTCTCTTAGTAAATACGACTATCTTTGGTCTTCCTGTATCTTTGGAAACGAAATCATTCAATGTCTCTTCTGTTGATACTCTTTTAACATAATTCTTTATTCTTGAGGTCCCCCAATCAATTATCGTCTTGGCCTTTCTTTCACCTTGATAAACTTCCGTAGCATGTGAGTAATTGATTCTATCAGCTTTTTCCAGGTCTAATTTAGGAGCTCTAAATCCCAAAATCGAAGGAAACCCTTCAATCTTATACTCAGAGCATAATTGTTTATTCTTTGGGTTATCACAGTTAACAGCACCAACTTGAACCACATCTTTCAATTGACTACCCACCTTTTTGAAATCACTCAGTAATGATTTACAATAACCACACCATGGTGCATAAAACTCCACTATTGTAGAGTGGTTTGTCTTAAAGATGACTTTGTTGAAGTTTGAATAGTCTAACTCAAGCACATCGATTTCAGGACTTGTATAAAATGAAGGTAAAGTACCACCTCTTTGCGCCAACACGACTTCAATAAATAAAAGGATATAACTAACCGCTATTATCATCATTAACACTAACTGATATCTTGATGTACCCTCTACTAAATTAAATCTGGAGTACATCAACATTCAAGATTGGTGAGCAGCTTATTCGATTTTCGCGGACGTGTCTAAAACGACTTCCGGGGGCAAATTTCGACTTCCGACCATCTGAAGGTCTTTGTGGTATTTCCCATTGTTCTCAATTTCTACTTGTTTCCCTTTCTTTAGTTCATCCACAAAAAGGTATACAATGGTGGCGTTATTAATTATTGTGCTTGTGATGCTTTTGTTTCTGGTTGGTGTTTCTCAAGACAAAACTGGATCCCGCTTTCACTTATAGGCTGCTTCTTTGCTCTGTTAATCTACTACTACTACTACTACTGCTTGTTAAACACCAGAGCTATCATATCCACCGCTTTTACATCCTACACCCCCTTCTATTTCTACCACTACAATGCTAATTTCAAGATTACTCCCTATTGTCCCAGCCACTACTGCTATGTTATTTGACATCAGCAACTTTGATTCCATCTTACCTGCTTGTGTATGTATAATCATACCAAAATATCACTAGTTCTCTCAGCTCATGTCCAGAATCAGAAAAACTAACCTTATAATAAATCTTCTCAGGCATTCTCAACAATCAATCATCAATGTGTCAATGATTTCAAGACAAGCTATCTGTCATGTTTGGAAAACGACATCAATTGTGAATGTAACTATGTGGTTCAATTCAAAGAAAAGTGTCTTGTTGGTTGTTCAGAAGTTGTTTCCATTGATGACCTTATTAGCAATAGTTGTTCCAGTTTTTTGAATGCTAATGGAAATATCAACCATCCTGATCATGCTCATTTAGAAGAAAAGATTTATGATGATGATCATAAAGATGGTGAATTCAGCGGGTTTGAACCATATAATTGTACCGGTTTGGAAAAGAATGAAGAAGTCGAATTACCACATGATGATTATATCAATAAGAAGACTAAGAATGGTTCAGATAAAGAAGAATTAGCTGATAAGTATAAGAAATTTATTGATCAAGATGAATCAGAATTAGTTGATGGTGGTTCCGAATCCAAAACCAGATCTAAATCCAACTCTAAACTGTCCAAATATGTCAATGGAACATCATCTAATTTGCAAAGTGGTTATGACAATTCAACCAATTTAACTTATCAAAGAGATCCTGCCTTAAACTATTATTCTAATGGATCTAATTCTTGTTCAAATTCTAAAGTTGCAGGTGGATTTATTCTGCTATTTGCAATGGCTATTTTACTTGTTTGAATGAAACAATTTCAATCATGATCATAACTTCTTGATCTAATATTTGTGGTTATAAATGATAATTCAACATTTAACAAGCTTTATACATTAACTTATTGATCATCTTTATTCATCATTAATATTCATCATTAATATTCATTTCTATCAATAATCAGATAAACATTTAACACTGACACTTCAACTTAAAGGAATTAAACTAAGAATATACAGAGCATTGAACTGGACTATAGATAAAGTTAGTTCTCCTTTGTAAATATTAAAGAGCTTTAACTGTTTATAAATCATCATAGTGATATTAGTGAAAGATCGCCTTTGACTATAGCTTGACATTTGTAATATTCTCAAAGTGTATACTACTAACTTCAATAACTTCAAAGTTCACACCATTCAAAACAATGTTACCCGTTCAATATTTCCCCCAATAAATAGAAAACCAAAAGACCAATTATTATGGACGAGTTCGCTTCTAGAAATGATAGTATCCTTTATTTGTTATATAATTGGAATTGGTTCAATAAGTTGTTGGTACTTAGATTTTCTGAAAAATGCTTATTGGTAGATTTTGATGTACCACCATCAATATAAATCCAGTTGCTTAAGAATCTATTTGGGGATGATGATTTAGTCAATTTAGACCAAAACTTATGTCCTTGTTTTCGCTGAAAATCAGAATAAAAGTCAGTTGAATAAAAACTGACAAGATATATATATATTTGATCTGGTTAACATGTTGAATCACAGTTTTGTACAAGTGATAAGACTAAGAGAATATACATGTTAACTGACATTTATAATGTCCAAACTGATATCACAAATGTGAAGATTATTAACAACATTATGGGATTGAAGTTATAAGTTATTGAAACTTAATGAAACCTATCCAATCATAATGAACTTCTTTTTTGAGAAAATATCCTTCATAAGAGATGGGGATTAACTCCTTCATTTCTATACTTTTTACATATATTTATGATTCAATACAACGAATATTCATTACCACTCATAATTAGAACATTATTGTAATGCAGTTTTTGACAGAGACTATACGACTTTAACTCGATAATTACAAGGTATAAGGTGTAATTTGCTTGATTTCCGGTGCAGTGTGGAGAGTGTTCAACCGTTTCTCATGAGGGTCAAGATTGATCACAGCCCATTGTATAAATGTTGGTGATAGTGGTAGTTGTTTTAGTAGTTACTAGCTCAAAATCCGGTACGCGCAACATGAGCTTACTTTTCCGAAGAGGAATCTCGCCATGTTGAAAAGAAAGAGCATTCAGTGTGTCATGTCACATGTGTAAGGTGATATGTCTTGATAGATAATCAGACAACCAACTGTCAAACTTAAAGACAATCAATAAGGTTATCCAGATTGCAGAAAACGGTTGTGTTGCATTGACAGTATATTAAAGATGGGGGATATTGAAGATTGAGATATTGTGATTTGCTTATAATAGTCTACAAAATTGTTTGACAAGAGATGTAATGGCTTTAGCTTTTTGACACAGTCGTATAATAGGAATATAAGTTAGAAGGGATGATGGAAAAATCATGTGTAAGAAGGAGTCTCTCACTGTATTCTAGAGTCTATAATTTTTATCATTATTGTTGATGATAATGATTGGATAATAATGGTTTTTGCAATAGTGACAATTTGTATATGTGTGGGTTGAAGATTGTGATGGAATAAGTTTTTATCAGATCAGATATTAAGAGAGACTTTTGTGTTTGAATCAAATCAAATCAAATCAAATCAAATCAAATCAAATCAAATCAAATCAAATCAAAGAAACGGAAACGGATTGAGACACCCTTACTTGATTCAAGTAAGTGGGAGAACATAGGTGAATGGATAGATGTATGTTTTATGAAACATCTTAGTTTCCAGAGTTGGTTGGAACGTTCTTGGAGACGTTATCGTGTAACTTCTTGAATGAGGTCTTGATGTTGTTGCTTTCGTTCATCTTGTATAAGACAACACCACCAGCAGCGAACAAACCAGTGATGGCAACGTAGTAACCGAACCATTGGGAAGCACCACCGCTGTGGGCGCTCATTCTGACCATGGATTTAGAGAAAGCTCTTGATGAAGTTGGGAACATGTTTGGCAATTAATAAAGATGTGACTTGGTGATGGAGTATAAGAGGGAGACTAGGGGAAAACAAAGAAATTCGAATTTTCTTCTTGGGCCCTATTGGTCCAAAAGCCAAAAGCTTCCAAAAAGTAAAAAAAGTTTTCGACTTCCCGATCTGGTAATAAAAGTGTAAATCTAAATTAATAACCGAAAATAACCAAATCCGGAAATATATTTAAAATGTCCGGGTGACCAGTCCATCTTTTTTTTTTTTTTTTTTCCTTCTGGTGAATAGCGCACCATATGGAAAAAACTTCTAAAGGGAGAATATCAACTCATTAGCAAAGTACAACTATTGTCATCTCCTTAAATGAGCTTCTCCCTACTCAACAAATCTTTGATCTCTCGCTCATCTCTGAGACTTGTCTCAAAGTCCTCGATCTACTCCGTGGCTCGTTTGTCTACAACTTCTTTAATTGCATCTAAATCCTATATCAATCACAATACCAATAACAACAAACATTTGAAATCATTCATAAGATGTCAATCCACATCAACTCCTCCATCTGCTTCTACTACCACTACCACTACTACAACTGCTAAGCCTGAACAACATGAAGAGGAACATGCTACCATTGCCACCACTTCTGAAGAACCAATTGCTAAAACTTATACATATGAAGATGTCAAGAAATTATCTGAAACCCCTGATCCAAACAAGATCTTAATTGATGTTAGAGAACCAGATGAATTTGCTGAATATTCAATTCCAAACTCTGTCAATATTCCATATAAGACCACTCCTGGTGCATTAGATTTATCCCCAGAAGAATTCAAAGATATCTTCAAGTTTGAAAAGCCAGATAAGGAAACAAAGGAATTGGTATTTTTATGTGCAAGAGGTAGAAGATCAACTGCTGCTGTTGAATTAGCTCAAATCTTTGGTTATAAGAAATTAGGTAACTATTTGGGAAGTATTGCTGATTGGATCGAACATGAAGAACCAGCTGTGCCAAAGGAGGAAGAAGAAAACACAGAAGATCAAGTATCCGAATCTAACACTACTGAAGAAGTCAAAGAGGAAAAGAAATAAATGATTTGAATCAAACATAAACGGATAATAATGATAATCATGTCACTATCCACCTCTTTTCAATAAAGCTATTATAACTACTTTTCATGTTGCGTTCTCTTTCTGTATAATTTTTGCCATCATTTTATTGCTCACTTCTGTATATAATCAAAGTATCTTGATAGCTTTTTATCCTTCTCTCCCCACTTATTTTTAATGATTATAATAAATGAATTGAATACATATAAGTTCAAACATAATGGAATGTAAACGTAAATAACATGTTATTAACTAACTAAGAAGAGGATTATGGCTTCACAAGTTTTGAGATCTTTTTTTCAATCAGATTATTAATCAATGAAACCAATGGAGATTCCTCATTACCAATTTGACTACCTAATTGAAGTTCCACTTGCTTTTCAATCAATTTCCCAGTCAAATCAACTTCGATATTGACATCATCATTAATAGATTTCAATGGAATGATGACTGTTTCTTGTGTATGTTTAATCATTGAGATTCCAAATGTTGCTTCATTATAATCAACTTTTGTGACGGTTAAAGAGGTACCATCAACAGCAATAAAACCCTTTTCCACAATATAATAAATATAATTTGGATCTCTTAATTTGAATACAAAATCCAATGCATTATTATCTGAATCTATTGATATTATACTGGCCACAGTATCAACATGCCCTTGAACGTAATGTCCACCAAATCTAACTTCACCACCAACTGCTCTTTCCAAGTTGACTTTTGAGCCCTCTTTCAATTCACCAAGATTGGTTCTTCTCAATGTCTCTGGTATAAGACCTACTTTGAAACTATCCTTATCAAATTCAGTAACTGTCAAGCAAGTACCATTAACAGAGATGGAATCACCTATATGGCAATCCCCCAATATTTTGGCGGCGTTTGAAATCAGCAACGAGGCACCGTTCCCACCAGCTGATGTGTTGTCCAGCAATTTGAACTCTGAGACTGTTCCAATCAACTCTACTATCCCTGTAAACATTATATCTTTATTCTATAAGATTGAATCAAAGTATAAGAATATGTTCAGAAGTTGTAATTTTGAATAGCGAAATAAATGAGTAAAATCCAAAATCCAAAAACTGTGGCGCCGACCAGAAAATTAAAAAAAAAAAAAAGATTTCAAATTTTTTAAAAAGAAGCTCATCTCTTCAAAACAAATTACTATACATTCAAGTCAAGTTAAAAGCTGATTAAGAAGAGACCAGTATGAAGAACCATTTACGCCCTAAATTCCACGATGACGATGCAGAGATGCAGGAACTGCTAAGGAGAGAACAGATCGACTCAGAAGCTGAGGACAGTGATGGGATGGAAACCATTTCTTTTGGAGCATTAAAGACTGCTCAAGATAAGTTGGATCAAGAAGATAGAAAACATACAAAGAAGAGCAGTAGTAATAAGAAAGATACAAAGAAACAAAGCAAGTATACCGAAGAAGAATTCCCAACAGATTCTGAAGATGAACAAGGAGGCTTCTTTGATGAAGAAGAAAGTAGCAGCAATAGACACCAACAACCACAGAAATTTCAACAATATAGCAAATACCAACAACAACAATTAGAAGAAAGAAAGAAAAACAAGCATGCTCCATCTGAACAATCATCCAAGAAACGTGCTCCAAAGATTAGAGAAATACCTGGGCTAGAAAGTAAGAAGACAAGTTCACTTTATACTGATATTAGATTTGATTCTGCATTTGGTAAAGCTGATATGAATAGAATTAGAAAAGATTATAAATTCTTGGATGAATATAGAGAAAATGAAATCAAACAGTTAGAAAAAGTGATAAAGGATCCTAAACTAAAGAATAAATTAGGTTATAAACAAGTACAAGATTTAGAATATGAACATAAATCATTGAAATCAAGATTGGATAGTTTAAAAAACAAGGATTTAGAACAAGATATATTGAAGCAATACAAGGATCAAAACAAGGGTCAATATTTCTTAAAGGAGAGTGAAAAGAGAAAGATTATTCAAAAGCATAAGTTTGAAAACATGAAGGCTTCACAAAGAGATAAAGTTGTTGAAAGAAAGAGAAAGAGAAGATTGGGTAAAGAATTCAAACAATTGGAATTCAACAAACCTAGAAATTAGTCATAATATAGTATTCATAAACGTCAACCTCATCATTGTAATGTGCTCATGAAATCAATGTATTCCTGCGCATTAATTGAAGTCTTAATCCCTTCATATTTTTCAACTTGAATATCCAACTCATCATAATCATCTCCATAATATCCAGCCTTTTGTGTCAAACTTTGCAAAGTCTCCTCCTTATCCCATCCTTGTTCACTAGCCACCTCCGGCAAATAAGTAGCACCATATGATCTTCCAGACTTATGAAACTTTATTCTTATACCATTCTTACCAATTATCCAATCATATCTATCTTGACAAGTTTGGAAATTTTTCAATAATGTGACACTTACAGATAATGATTGAAACTCTTTCAATGTTATTGGTCTGAATCTTGTATCTTCCAAAGCTGCAATCAATGAATATTCAGCAATCCCCTTATCAAGCGACATTGGTACAAACGTACCAATACATCCTCTCAATTTGTGGTCCCCTTTAGAATCCTCAATATTCCAAGTGACAAACAATGGTGATTTTTCATCCCTGTTTGCTCCCCCTTCTTCTGGTTCTCCTTTATACTTTGTGAGTTGTTTGAACTTGTTCAGTGTTAAGACTGCCTTCTTAGAGTGTAATTGGTGGTCTAAAATGTAGAATGCATACAATGCATATGGAGATAATGTCATGGCTATAAGTTATAACTTTGTTTGAAGTAAAAGGAAAATGTATAAGGAAAGATTGAAATATTTCCAAATTCGGTCGAGTCTGCCATTTTCTGAAAAATTCACGGTTTTTTTATATTTTCAAGATTTTCTGGTTTTTTTGGCCAATTTTGAAAGAGAAGACAGAGATCACATACAAATCCAAAGACTACAAGTTTTATACACAATGGCATTGACTGAGGCAGAGAAGCGTAAGGCATTACGTGAGAAGCGTGCTGCAAAGATGAAGGACTCAGGGTCAAGATTGGCGCAAATTACAGGCGACAGAAGTGGATTAGAAGGCGTTGATTTGAAGGAGGCATCTCCAGCAACAAGTGATTCAACAATCACTCCTATTTCAACTTCAACTACAAGTGGTGCAAGATCAAATAGAGTCAGTCAATCATTTCATCATGACGATCCTGATATCATGGACATCAACGAGTTGGAACCAGTCAAGACTTCCCAGCCAAAGACTGAACAAGAAGAATTGGAACAAATGTTGAATCAATTGATGGGTTCACAAGCACATCAACATGCTAATAACTCTTCAGCAGGTGGCCCATTTGATCAACTAGACTTCTTCAAGAAGATGATGACTGGCGGTGCTGATGGTTCATCTCCTGCTTTGAACACAGCTAATAACACTCCACCACCAATGGATCAAGGAGAAGCACAATATCAAAATGATTTATTACAATACCACAAGGAGAAGAATGATCGTTTCAAGGCATTCTTCCTATTGTTCAAACTCATCTCTGTCTCAATTATATCAATTTGGGCATTATATCAACCACATGAAGCCATTGAATCCATTCAAACGATAAGAATTTATAATCATTCTTCATCACAATTCGTCAAGCTATTTTGTACATTTGAAGCCATGGTGACTGCATATTACGCATATTATTTGAACCAATTACCATCAGATGATCATTATAATTACGAATCAATCATTTTGAAGATTTTGAAATATATCCCACAAGGATTGATCCCAGGTCATATCATGGATAAAGTTAGATTATTGGTCAAGTATCAAGAATTAGGATATATGATTTTGTTTGATGCTGCAGTAGTTGTCATTATCTTTGCTGCTTTGTCATTTATTTGATCTCTTAATTCATTCATATTGCTTTGTTTTCTTTGTCCTAGTATTACCACCTCATTATACGCCACAATTAATTTATCCATAAAATGGTCTTTAAAGGGTAATTTTACGTAACCACAATAACTCTTATCCCCCAGTAATACCCCCAGTATTAACTAATCAACTAATCAAGATCCAATTGAAGTCTTTGAAGCGCAAAGTTCAAACTGAAGAGATTTGCCTTTATTGAATTTTATTTAGCCCGATGATCATCAATATTGACATAAATGGATAGCGCATTTCCCACAATTTCCACTATAAAAAGGGAGATAAAGACCACAATACTCTTGACAATAACGAAATAATGGAACATCATCATATAATTACAAAATGACATGGCAAGAAGAGGCCAAGGCCAAAAGAGACTCCGTCTTTGATCAAATTCCCAAAGAATGGATTCTTGAGAAAGTTCCTAGTGTGGAAGAAGTATTAAACACAAGAGAATATTTGGATACCATTTTACCAAAGGAAGAGATCTCAATTGTGGAACTGTCCATTGCTGAATTGCAAAAGAAGATCTTGAAGGAGGAACTCACTGCATATCAGATAACAAGGGCATATTGTCACAGAGCTGCTTTGGCTCATCAGTTGATCAATTGTTGTTCAGAGATCTTCTTTGAAAGAGCATATTCAAAAGCCAAAGAACTGGATGAGTATTTCAAACGAACTGGTGAATTGAAAGGTCCATTACATGGTATTCCCATCTCATTAAAGGATCAAGTCAATTTGGAAGGAATCCCATCTGGAATTGGGTTTATAGCGTTATCAAAGACTCCAAAGAACAAGGATGAAGTATCAGTAATTTCAAAGATCTTGGAAGATTCAGGTGCCATATTCTACGTCAAGACAACGACTCCAATGGCCATGATGTCTGGTGATACCTATTCGAACGTCTATGGACAGACTTGCAATGCCTACAACCGGTTATTGTCTCCAGGTGGCTCCAGTGGAGGAGAATCTTCATTGATTGCCACAAAGGGTAGTTTGATTGGACTTTCTACAGATTTAGGTGGATCCATCAGAACTCCTGCTGCCTTTAATGGACTCTTTGGTTTGAAGGCCACGGTCAACAGACTGCCATATGGGAAAGTGACGAATTCAATGGCATTCCAGCCATTATCACCATCAGTGATTGGTCCATCTGCTAGAAATATCGATGATTTGAAGTTAGTAGTGAAGACAATTATTGATTCTGAACCATGGTTGAATGATCCAATGGCATTACCAATTGCTTGGAAAGAATATGAAATACCATCGAAATTATCATTTGGGTATCAGTTTGCCAATGAGACTATCACTCCATCACCTCCAATAAAGAGAGCTATGGAATTAGTTAGAGCAAAGTTGGAAGGTTTAGGACATGAAGTGACAAATTGGAAATCACCAGTATCACATACTGAAATCAAACAAAACCTAACAAAGATCTTCACTGCTGATGGGTTCAAGGAGATCAAGGAGATTTGTGCCCAATCTGGCGAACCAATTGTGGAAATATTGACAAAGAGAAGAACATTAGGTGATGAATTAACAGTCAGTGAACATTGGGAACAGGGAAGGTTGAAATATGAAGCACAGTTGAAATACGATTCATATTGGTTAAGCACGAAAAGTCAGACATCAACAGGAAGACCAATCGATGCTATAATTACAACTTGTTGGGAAACAACCTCTGGTCCTTGTGGAGAGCAAAACTTTTATAATGGGACTTTCACTCAATGGGTCAATTACTTGAACTATGTTGCCATTATTGTTCCTATAACATTTGTTGATAAAACGATTGATTTGCCTTATGATGATAATTTCAAACCATTGAGTGATGGTGATGATTATAATAACAAGTTGTATGATCCTGAATTATATGATGGGATGCCCGTCACAATACAGATAGTCGTTCCAAGATATCAAGAGGAGAGGGCTATCGAGTTGGCTAAACTGATCTATGATGCTACTCATTGATATACTCATGATCAAGAAATACATGTATAGATACAATATATAGAGTGATAAATTCAAGAAAATGTGCGTTGGTTTCTACACTTGACTGGAACAACCTGTAGTACAGTTATAGTAGTAGTAGTATTGTAACATGAATAGTAGTAGGAATAATAGAGACAAAGTAAACCAAAATAGAGTATAGTATCGAGTAACAGAAACCAAAAATTAACTAATCCATAAAACATTGCAAAGAGACTCATTCAAAAAACCATAAACCAAACATAACATAAACCAAATAAAAAAGCAGGACTAGTAAGCATTGTAACATTGCAAGCCATTTTCAAAAAATAAAATAAAAATCAGAACACATAGTGGTAATCATGTAGCACGAGTAACCTTTTCCTTCATTCATCCAAACACAAACAGAAATACAAAAATTCATGTCAATATGCATACGTAAGTCCCCCAAAGCAAATGAACACAACAAAGATCATATATGAAGATCCATGTTCAAATCACCATCATTTCCAGTGTTGAAATCCGCGCCAACAGTAGCATTATCGGCAGCAGTGGTTTCATCTGTGGTCATGATGTTGTTAGTAGTGTTGTTATTGGTGGTGAGGACAATAGGGTTGACGGTGATTGGACCATTGTTTTCATCATTGACAGTTTGTAGATTATCTGCATTGGTGTTGACGTTGGTGTTAGTGGTTGTTGTTGCTGGTGCTGTTGTGGTATGGTTATGATTATGATTGTTTGAAGAAGATACAGTGGAGGATGTACTTGAATCCACACACCAATGTTTATGATAAACCCAAGCCTTCAATTGACAATCTTTTGAACAATATTTTGTTCTTTTACATCTCCGACATTTAGCGAATTGACGGGGATAACTTTCCCATTTCCCACAGTCGAAGCATGCACATTGTCTAACACCACCTCTTAATTCATCCTTCCTGCATGAGTTTCTCATAATGACACCGGACCAATAACACATATCGCTCGAGTTGATTGACTTGATGGTGAATTTCTCCACTAATGGGAAGATGTTTAAGTGATTAGTGACAATAGTGGATTTATCAAAATCATCATTTGAATTGAAGGTATTGAAATAATTCTTGTAATTCCATTTCGCTTTGAATAATTGCTTTTGTAATAATGATGAATTGATTTTGTTCAATTTGATAGTGGAGACTCGATCATTATAGTATTGGTTTAATTTCAAGGTCATTTCGACTAAATTGACAGCACGATCTGCTGGTTTCGTTGAGGATTCAAAGTTATGGACTGATGATAGTAATGATCTTGAAATGGATGATGTTTGGTTAGTGTTGTTGGTGCTGTTATTTGTAGACAGGATTGGTTTGTTAATGTTTGGTTTGGTTGAAGATGATGCTGTATTGTTTGTATTGTTTGTATTGATGAGATTGAGGAATGTTGCATTGTTTAAACCTTCACCTTCTCCATTATTGTTGGCACTGTTGCTATTACTGCCATCATTGTTGTTATTATCATTCGTATGTCCTCTCTTGACGATAACATCATTATTGTCATGAGTATGATTGAACTCCTCGTTGTTTTCATTGATCAATATCTCTGATGATTCTGAAGAAGGTCTCTGTGTATCTGGTTGTGTCTGTGGCTGTGAAGAGAGGTCAATGTCTTGTGATTGTTGGAGTAGACTGATAGGATTACCGCTAGAAGTAGTGATAGAAGAACTGTTTGTAGTTGTAGTTGAATTTGTAGCATTGTTATTATTGTCAATTTCAATATCAGTGTCATTATTATTGTTGTTATTATCGTTATTATTCTGTAATGTTTCATCAATGTTATTATTCTCAGCATTATGCTCATTCAACAATTCATCACTTGAACCATTTGAAACAAGATCGATATCCAAATCATCATCATCCAACAATGGAGGCACCGGACAATTTGAACCATCATTACAAGATTCATCATCCTTCCTTAATAACAATCTTAATGATAGTTCATCAACGAGATTAGTTGATTGTAAATAATCCTTAAGGTTTGAGTATTTGGAAATGAATGCTAGTAGTTGTAATGACCAAACGACATCATCATCCTTTGGGACTAGGAGACCATTAAGGAATTTTCTTGGAGATGGGATCACTTGATTGACACTGAGTGCGTCATCGAGTAATTCATAAGAGTTCATAGGATTGTTGGTGTTGGTATTGATATTGATATTGTTATTGTTATTGTTATTGTTATTCTCATCAGTGATTGATGGAGCTCTTGTGGAAGTTGGGGTAGCGTTCATGTTTGTCAGTTGTGATAAGTAATTGTATAAATCATTATCATTGTCTAATTGTGAAACGATTTCTTCAACACTGGTCGCTGTTGTTGTGGTTTGGTTATTACTGATGGATGATGAACTATTGATCAAGTCTTCATCTTCATCATCATTAACATTAATGTTACTGTTGCTGTTGTTGTTGCTGTCCTGATTTGTCATCAAATTTGATAATGATCTTGATAATACACTGTTTAGGTTCATGGCAATGGTGTTTGAGTCAATGAATGATAATGAGTTTGAACTTGAGATGGAGTTGAATGTTGATGTTGATGAGTATTGAGAAGTTGATCTTGAATTTGATGATTTGTTTTGAAGTTTCCCATTTTGATACACTATTGAGATGAATGGTTCACTTAGGTTACTATCAGTGAAATTATCAAAGTTTCTAACCACCAGAAGATAATTGTCTAATACTGTAGCAATGATTGGTATGATTCCAGCCTCTACTACTCTCTTTCTGATCTGTTCAGTACCTCTTGTCCCAATCAAGACGAGACATTGGAATGCTAAAGTCCATTTCCAAGCAGTTAAAGCTTCACTCTTCTCTTCATTGATGGATTTTGCACTAGTATTAGATGTGGATGATGTAGATGAAGTCTTTTGACAATCATGTAGTATACTGACCAATCTTTCCAAACCACCATCAGTACTCAAGGTTTCTCTAACTTTTGGAGAAGAACTTGTCAAATACGTCAAATGATTCAGGGAGTTGACTAGTGGTCTGTCCGAAGTACAATCCAGGGCTCTCCTATCGTATAAGTTAGTTGTTATTGAAACAGCAGCCTTATTATGCTGTATTGATTTGTAATTTGAATCTCTCATTATTCTTTTTGATGATATTGGTGATATTCTATGACTATATTTTCCGAAGGCGATAAATTAATAAACAACGCAAACCTGATTCTTTGTTGAAGCCAAAATATTGAAATGAGAAGATGTTATGATGAGATATTGAATAATGTGAGAAACAATGTGCCGGACTTGAAGATGAATATGATTTGATATAATTAAGGGAGATGAGATATTCAACAAGTTAAATATAGTGGGATTTCAAATAAGGGAAATAATTATAGTAGAAAGGGCAAACAAAACAAGAAGCAAATTAGAAAAAAAGAGAAGCTGTTGATGATTTCTGTAATTCGGCAGATGGGTAAGGTTAACGAGCAAAAAAAAGGAATCTGTTGGTTGTGCCTAGGTTTTAATACAAGTGTTGTTGATGTTGAAGTGTTGAAGTTGTTTGATGGCTTGTTTGGCTGATGGCGGTCTCTTTCTTTTGGCGGATTCTGAGTGGCCAAAGAAAAAAAAAAAAAACAGAGAAGATTTTGGGACGGGGACACAGAGATTAACCAGCCGCAGTCTAAAGAGTCTCCAGCCACTGAAATATGGTATAGCTGGTGGATCAGTTAATTGGTGATAGATGTTGTTGTTAATGTACAGAGATACAGGGGGTGTTCTTATATATATATGTCAGTATACTGTATATCATCACACTCGTGATCCACCACCAGACTGTGAGCCGATCGCCACATGTCTTGGTTCAACCTTGCCTGGCAGGGAATCGCTAACATCTCAAACCCCAGACAGTCCCATAAATCATCGTGAATATTCTCAACACAATTAATGGTTATCTATGACCCTGTATAACGGGACTCAGGAGTGAGTTTCATAATATAGACGATACGACAGTCAGTCTCAATCTTATATTAATACTATATTTTCCTGGCTATAGACGTCTCGTTCTATATATATATAATCATCAATTCAATTTAATAATTAATACTGGGGAATCTACTGATTGATCCAGGAACGAATAAAGTGTGAAGCTAGAAATATATATAGGAACTTGGAAGCCAAGATTGGATTCTTCGACAAGGGTCAACCCCTGTGTAACAATTCATTGTTGAAGTGTTCACCAGCGGATGACCCACTTGTCCCTATCCCTATTTCTGGACTGTTCAGGAGCAGCTTCACAATGAGAAGTAATTAACGAAGAGGACAAATTTGTGTCTGCTTTCAAGTTTGGGCGTGAAGCATGATATTAACTGGTGATCTTTAGATCAGATACTTTTGGTACTACTGCTGAGTCTGCCCTTGGTCATAATCAGGGTAAAATTACTGGGTGTAGGTTGTGGTATAGATCCTCAAATGCTGATAATGAATAAATTAGCCCCTGAGTACTCCTGAGTGTATATTATCTATCCTGATCACCATGAGACTTATTATAATATGCTGTTAAAATATCAAAGACTTATTACTCAAAAGTCCTGACTGTATAATAGTAATTACGAACAAGCGTTATAGCTGTTGACTGATGAACATTGAACAGGCTCATCATGATTAGAGTTACGATTAATTCAAGGATCAGCAGCTGTCCCTACTAGTGTCTCACCAGAACTGTGATTGTTCTCCAACTCTTCAACCTGATAAACTGGTTATGGTGAATGGTTATATTGGAACGTGATAATATCTGATAAGAATTTGCCTTGTTATAAGTTAACAGTCCTTGATCTGCGATTGATGTTGCTGCATGTAATTTAACATGTCAATATTGGTTAAGCGAGAAGTTTTTAGACACTTCTCCTTAACATAATCAACTACAACCAGGGAGAACTCGGTGTATCATTACAGAGACTCTGCGTATAATTACCCTCAACTCAGAATTAACACGTTGTTTCCTTGTTCAAGCTGCAGTCTGTGATATGTGTTTGTCATTCAACTTATGAGACCATACAACCTACAATGATATTGAAGATTAACAGATGACTTGATGGGCTTACTAACTAACCAACATTGCTCTTCATTAATTATATCATCAGTAGTAATTATCCAACAATATCTTCCATGTGATATTGATTTCATGAAGCAGTGAACTCTTGTAAAATGCTGTGGTCTAACAATAATACAATTTACAGTCACAATCAAATACTCACTAATATTGGTCTAGAAGCTGCTGCAAATTGCGATATAGTATCTATCATATATCAATCACTGGCCCAGAATATTCAATGCAAGAAACAGTGGTAAATCTCACAGGCGTTTGTCCAAGAATTCAACATTTTGACTGCCTGTCTTGCTCGATTTGAAGATTTATCTTCCATTTCTAGCTGTCAATACGTTGATTATTGTAAAATTAGGTGTTCAAAGATGCATTCACAGTGCAACGATCTACAACTCCTAACAAGAAATCGTAGACTATAGTCAAATCAGTAGGTAGAGTTTGATGAACATGTGCTTTGATACCGGTTAGCACTTTATCATGATGGCTATATTGCTCTCAAGACTTGAACTAAAGTTTGTAAATATTATCTGACTCGTTTAGACCGACTAATCATCTCTAGATAAATCCAAGTTACACAAGCCAAAATCTTGCTCTGTAGAGTAAATCGTTTATGAAAAGCTGAGTGTTAAATTGATAATCCTGATTCACAAGACTACTAAGCGTTTAAAATACTTGCTTTCTGATTATATATATTTGAAAACTCATTTCTTATAACTTATTGTAGTCATCATTTCCGAATTGATCACTTGTTACGTCGTTGTAAGCATCACTTATAAACATTTATATTAAGTTACCTAGTGTGATCGTCCTAGAATTAATATTGATCACAGATTGATTAAAGTTAGAGAACTGAATACAGATTGAAAAGAAGCCATAGAGGAAGTACAACTTATCAAAAGATCAATATTTGAATCATAAATTGTGTATAAAAAGAATGTTGGGAGTAGATTCTGATTCACTAAAGGAGTCGTCTTTCAAAATAATGCTAGGGATATTTGCTTTTATGGGCTTTTTGGATATTTTAGTCAAAGAATTGAACAGCAACAGGAACATCAATTCAAATCATATTTCAAAAGATCCCTTCTTGTTGGATTTTGGTGTCTCTACATCACCATCTGCAACATTTGTAGAACTACCAACGTGTGTGAAATCATCTTCATCAATCTCATCACCGACATCGAAGTCATGTTCTCCATCAGTGTCATCATCACCAGCATGGCCTGGCGCTGGTTTATAATAAGCCCCATGATTGTTTTCATTGTCATAATCATGGTTTAATGATTGAATATCATCCAATTCAAAATCTCTAGCATATTCTGGATCTGTTGGCAATTGAGCAGATGCTGCCAACATGTATGAATTTTCAGTTGGTCTCCAAATAAATGCCACCATATTGAAAATAACAAAATAAACTAATGATGGCCAGAAATCCAAGAAAAAGAATCTTGATTTCCAATTTTGTTCAATCAACTCAGTTGTTGACATTCCAATAAAGATGAATGATGATATCACAATACCAGCAACCAAAACCAATAATGAGACAAAAATAATTCTGAATAATTTAGTATACATTTGTAATTTGATGATTTGTCTTTGTTCATTCAAAACCTGTGTGGTTTTAGATAATGATTTCAAAACAAGGAAATAAAATACAGCTGTCACAATAGAGATTGGTAAGAATGAAATAGCAGCTAATAATGATTGTTCTTCAGTATCTGTGATATAATTTGAAATGATATAAAACACATCAAGGGCAAAATGTAATCCTGTTAATAATTTACATCTCAACATTGTCTTCTTGTCCAGTTTTGGATAAACAACACCATAACCTAATGCAATAACCAATAATAAAAAGAATGAGAATGAGATCTTAATACCATTTAAGATAGCAATAAATACCATATAAACTTTAACACCAACGTCAAAGTTCCCCTTTCTATTCTCTAAATCAAAATATGACCAAATCAAAATGTTTTCTGCTGTTAAAAAGGTAAAGAATGCAAGGAAATATTTTTGTAGTGGTAATACTTCATGTTTATGCTTGTAGAAATTGAATCCATAATAAGCAAAAGTAACAGCATATGCCACAGCTAAAATTGCATAAAGACCTAATTTTGGAAATTCAGCAGCTGATATATTACCGAATGAGTTTCTGAAATTGATTTCCAATTTATAATCATCATATGGAGCATAAGTGGCAACACAAAAGTATCCTGTTGTCTTGACCATGTATAATGGGAAATCAGTATCTTGATAATCTTTGGAGTTGAATGATAAAATAGTAGTCTGATTAGTAGTAGTATTTAATATAAATTTACCAAGATTACTTTCTTCACATAAATCTTCTTCAATAGCAATGGAATCACAGATATATTTATGTTGACCATTTGACATCTCTTTACCGACAGAATCAACATCCTGATAATCGAAAATAACCACACTGATATAATCCTCACCATCCGTGTTAACAATTGATTTCAATTTGGTGCTAATGTATGGGTTGATCTTCCCACCCCAGGCCTGTTTGTCATACATCCCTGAACATACTTGGGTATTCTTGTCTGTAATATAGGCCTTGTTCGCCAAGCAAGCTGTAGAGAAAACCGACAGCAGCAATGGAATTGAAAACTTCATTATGAATCAAAACTATTCAATCTTTTGAAATCTGTAACTGAGGGTATCTAAAGTGTGAGAGATTGAGAATAGAGTTGAGATAGTAGTTTCAATGGTTTAAGGTCGGGAGAGTTAAAAGGAGAAATCAGCCTTTTTCGTGTAAAGGTGTGTTTCCAAATTTATTTTCGGTTTTTTAGAAATTTGCCCCCGTAACACCCGAACACCAAATATAATAGTGAGACTAGTCTCTGATTTGACGTGGACTAGCGGTCTTGTAGTCTTGTAGTCCCAAGTAAGAACAGGACTAGTCCAATCTGTTGATAGTGCGAAAAATTTGGGAGGCAAATGTTTCTCCTTCTTTCTTCTCCTTCTCCTTCTCCTTCTTCTTGGTGCTACATTGCTGGCAGTATTCAGCTTAATTTTCTGAGTAAGATTAGGTGTCAATGATCACCACCTATGCCACTTGTTTTGGCTAGGATCAGATCCAGTTGTTTTGTCTTAATCTAAATCGAAAATTAATCATACTTTCTGCAATTATCATACTCCAAAATATTTATGTCACATATTCATCCCTGTTGAATCATTCAAATTTTCATCTCAAATGCAACTTACATATTAACTAGTAGTCTATACTCACTATTCCCATGACCAAAAAAGGGAGTTCATCTGAATAGTAAAGCCCACAAGTTGTTTGGAAACAGTGAGTGCATTTGGGAAGTTGGATGGTGCAGATTGTTAGTATGTTCTTCTGGATCAGTATTGGACGAGTAGTAGTACAAGCTACAAATAGATAATTATCTCTGCTCAATCATTGATTTATTTGTCAATATACTATATCTCCCTTCAATTATATGAAAATTGTAGCTGTATCGTTGACGGACGATTTATTTATTGAAGTCACATCTAGTTATAATTATATCTACGTATAAAGATTCAAAAACAGGGGATGAGTACAATATGTATTTCCAACTGATATCAAAGATCTAATAGATATATGATCAAGTGAATAATCATTGTTCTTATTGGATCATGTACTGAATCAGGTAATATTAAAACTGTATTTCTTTTAAGACATTTGCATGATTGTTAATTTTGGGGATCAATTGATGTCATTTTTGAGGACTTGAATATCCATTGCATGGTCATTATGGAGTAAGTTTTACAATAGAATTGTTTGTCATAAATGTACCAAGGATCTGTACTATGTAGGTAATTAACCGTACCAATAATTGTACAGCAAATCCAGAGAAATGGTTCAATATCATCAAGTGAACCCACAAATATGATTCTTAAAGAGCTTATCAGAAGATAGCCTATATTTGAATAAGGACCAGGACAACAAACATCAAGACCCGAACCGTGATTGACTTCCGATTAATGAATAGACTCATAGTATTCAACCAAACTCCAATACCGTCATCCTTACACATTCCATCAAGGAAATGAAACCTTGATCAGCTGGCAAAGTAGACTTTAGTATTAGACATTGCTCATACGAGCATGGCATAGCGCAGGTAATATGAATCCGATAAGTTCATTTCCAGTTCTAATCTCTCAAAAACGGTACTACAAGAACATCAAAAGTTAACATTAGAATATAATGTATTCGATCATAACCCGGTAACTCAAAGGGTAGAAAGTAGAAAGGTTGAAAAGTTGAAAAGTTTGAAGGAATTTTATTTTGAATTTTCGATTATGTAATTCGCACATTTGTACAACAGTCAAACAGTCAGTAGTCAGTTGATCATTAGGTTGAAAGTTATCAAATCTTGCTTCTCTTCCCACATTTCAGAGCTGAGAGTGGTCCTTTTATGGATTGGGCAATGAAATTAATCTTGCATGCATTAGTTGTGAATACACAGCTCAGTAACCTTCCTCAGTTAGCAGGTTTAGCGAAATTAGATTTCTTGGGGCTTCAGACGTATGAATTTCACGTTAGAATAACTTTCAAGACATCATCGAGGTAAGTATGGTCAATCAATCTTGAAATTATCTACTTCAACACGGTACATACCAGTCTGTATATATCTTTCAAGTCATCTAGTATGGCTTATGCTACAAACACAACTTGCCAAATTCCTTATACTAATCAAACATCATACATCCAAAAGGTTCCAATATTATACACAGTATATTGTTTTGAGAATCCCTCTTGAAGATTGATCTATATATTCGTTCATTTATCTGTCATAAGTGGTCACGATATCACTACGAAATATTGAACTTATTATAAATATTTGATCGACAAGAACCACACACAACCTTATGGTAAACCAGCTAGAATGTCTCTCAGATATAAAAATTAACACTATAATTAGAAGGTACAGGTCTGTCAAGAAGGTTTGGAAGCTTTTGGTTCCTTGGTCACATTGGATCAAGTCGATGAATCTTAGATATTGCTTTCAAATACGTTATTGCAGACTGAATCCTTGATGATATGTGTTCATCATCCCCTGATTTTACTATAATAGAACAACGAATATTATATAATAAAAATACGTTTTACTGTAGATTGTAGTGTTAAATGACTTACTGTACTTTGGTTCCAATGTCTATTCAGATTAGACTATAAACTAGGGATCGTTCATTATTGGCAGTCAACTCAGATAACGAGTATCAGCACAAATATCAGCTAACAATCGTAACCAATTATGCCACTTATGATCAGTGAAATCAGGTATAAATATTAAATATTAAATGTAAATATTCATGAATATCTGCTTATACGTTAATCATAATTGTCAAATTGAAATATTAGACGCCCATGATCCTTTCAAAATTCGATTAAAAAATAAAAATTCGGGTGGCAAATTTCTTCTTCTTTCCCTTCTAAATATTTATATATTGTCAATTCTCGAAGTTGGTTGTAAGTTTATGAAACATATATAATCAGCTTGTGCATTAATGTTGGCTATTAATCATATTAACATGTCGATATTGGAATAGGTATTTCTGCTATGACAGTAACCTTTGAATATTTGCCCTAGTATTGTCTAATTGGTTTTGATAATATTGAGCCCAATAGTTATCAATGATATCTGGAGATTTTATGTATGCTCCTAGTCCAAACTTGTCTCATGTATATAGCTAAACTTCTCAGACGTTGTTTTGCTTCCACAATCTTTAATTATCTGCATTTTTTCATGACTAATCATATAATTACATGATATGATTCAACTTTCCTGTCAAATATTAGATACTTTATGACAAGCTGCAGTCTGGCATATTTCAATTCAAATGGTGCCTAGCTATATTCTTGATTATTAGTACTCGGGCTATCAGAGTTACTTCCAACAAGCTAAGTTCACTACTGCCAGCTGCTATGGGGAGTTGGATTATGATAACAACTAGTATGCTCTGCTTCAAATAGTGACCATGTTTTGAAAGTTATTGCTGAGATTTGGAATCTGTAAAGGGTTCAATATTTCATTAGGATTTAACTACTGATAAGACTAGTCATTGATTCAATATACTATATCTCCCTTTACTCTATTGATACTGTAGAGTACACTGGTACCATGAGAGCATGAGCTCAAGAGGTAATTCTACAAAACTACAAGATAGCGCCTAAATAATCTATATCTCGCAGACAAACAGTTCACTGTTAATCAAAAGTCCTCAAATACTGCTGCTTACTTCAACGTGTTCTCCTTCTCATTTAGTATATAACAACACTTCATATAATGATTACTATGTAGTTTGTTTATGTCTTAATACTACTGACGGGTGTCACGTGTCTTTTATGAGTATTTTTGTTAAAAAAAGGACTCTTTCCCTATTCTTCCTTTCTTCTACTCTTTATTACACATCATCTCGACTAATCTACATTGTACAGATAAGTCAACCTTACGCCAAGTTCTCCTGTTAGTTTGTTCCACCAACTCAAGTAGTTGTTCTTCGCCTTTAGCCTTTAGCCTTTACGCTCTAAAATTGTTTGCCATTTTGAAATTTTGAAGACTCATGAAGAACCGTTTCTCACTAGCCAAAAAGGTTACGAAAATTGAGGCTCGAGAGATACTGCTAGTAGCGGTGTGACGTATTTTCTGTATCATAGGTACTTAAAGTTCTCTATGACCTGCTTCTGTGAATGATGGTGATATTGTATATTTGATTCAGATGTATTTTTTGTATGTACTATGTTTTATGGGCATTGTGATGTCTTTGTTTAATTAGTCCTTTTCTAGGGTTGTCTTTTGAATCTCTGATACCACACTGTCATATATGATCAAAAAAGCATTGACGACCATTAATACTGATGTAGGTTTATGAGGTACTGGTTGAAACGATTGACTATATTTGGCAGGTCCGTTAAATATGACCATCAACAGCTTCATCAAATCTTTAACAAATATATTGAAATCAATGAGAGGAACCATACTAACATTAACAAGCTTGATTATAGATGAAATGGAGTTTTATTATTATAAACAGTATCTTCTTGTGGAGTGAAAAGCCATTTCTCAAAAATATCAAATACTCTATTTGCTTGTTTGATGTTTGATCTCTGATTGTTCTTTCTAATGTTTCGCCGTTTGGACAACAAAAGTCAGTTTTAACTTCAATTAAAGATCTCATTAATACTCATAGTATTGATCTGAGTGTCTTTTAGTTTGCAGATCCATTCATTCATTTGTTAATATTTACAAGTGAATTGTCATCTTTTTGACATATCGGATCTACAACACATTTGATGACAACATTTCATTCATAGATCATTATAAATATCCTCATTAACTCATTCTACCTCCTTACTTTAACTCCAAGACCTCAATAATATGTATTTTGAAAGATCAACCTCAAACTTCAATCATCATTAACCAGGTTAGAACCAGTGAAAGTAATGAATTCAGATATATTCTGTGTTGCTTATACAAATTCAAGAACTTCATCCAAAGGAAAACAGGTTTGTCAAGAGGGTTTGAAAGTAGAGGTTTGGGATCATTCTTTATAAAGGGTTATTATCATACCTTATGATCATATCCATGGATATTCTAAATTGCTTTCAAATACGGTATTGCAGACTGGATCCTTGAAGGTATGTGTTCTTCGCCCCATTTTTACTGTTATAGAATTACATACATCTATCACTTATACTCAAGCTTATTTGTAGACTGTATCATCATATTATAAGTTAGTGATATTCTGTGTATCTGGGATGTTCTTTCAGATAAATCAAAATACATCCAACAATTAGGCACGCACTAGTCTAGTTCGACACAAAAGGTCAGTCAGTATATTTAGCTGAAAGCCTCATACTATATCTATCATTGTTTTGATGAGTTTTCAACCAAGCTTCTATCCTATATTTTCATCATTAGTTGCTATGGGAAGTTGGATAATCTTGATATACACTGTCAGTATGTTCAGCTACTACCCAGTGAGTAGAATGTACTGACCGATAGAGTCTGAAATTGAAGGGTTCAGTACCTTTCTAGATTTTAATTACTCAATTCAACTGTTCATTCTTTATGAATATACTGCCTCTCTCTTCACTACATGAAGAATATTCATTTAAAGCAAAGCGATAACTTCTCATCTTGGTCTTTCAGTAATCTTGTTAGCTACGTACTTAAATATAAAATCTCTTGAAAGGAAGATGAGTACAATATGTACTTGAAGCTGACTGATAATATTGATGATCTGGAAATACATGAATCAGATCAATGAGTCATTATTCTTATAGGTCGAAATCAAGTCTTCAATTCTATATTGTACCACTGTTTGATACTGTCTGAATATCTTTGTTAAAAGAGTAGAGATATTAGCAGTATTCTGAACCAAGCATTTAAGAAGCATAATCATATAAGGAAGACTAAGTGTTTCACAGTTGATTCATTTGCGAGTATATATAATATATATATATTGGTGAATATACTAAGTATAGGTATCATAATACGTAATATAATACGTATTACGATAGATAACAACATATACTTCAAAGCAATAAATCACCATATTCCAGGTTCATATAAACGAAGGTATCTCAAAGCAGAAGTTGAAGAATAAGCCAACTAGTGACTACGGGCATATCATCTAGCAACAACGATATAGCAATAATGCGTACTTTTCAATTCCACTGGAAATGCTTGATCTTAGTAGAAAGCTCCAAATTATATCACTGTTCATTCAAAATTCCTTGTCGAGAAAAAGCGTAACCCGGACTTTAAATTTTCTGGTAAAGACACGCTTGTCAGATTCAAAATTGAAATGTAGTAATTGACATTCAGGAGATTACTGAAGTTTATACGACTCGACTCTCAGTCTGTCAGGTAGGCGAACCCATTGTGCTGGCTTTGATGAAAGGCGTGGAAAATTATTCTCACCAACGAGATGTGTATCCTTCTGGAGCATATCAGTTGATGTTACTTCAATCATACATACTGTGTAATGGATGTTTATGGTCTTTATGAAGTTAATTGTGCCACTTTTGCTGTAAGCTTTTTTCTACTTTGGCAAACTGTCTAATGTTGTTGGTCATTGTTGATAGTTAATCTTTGTTCATCTTCCGTGAACTGTGCACTTTGATGATTTTCCTTTACAATACTGAGCATTGAATCAAGGAGAACTATTGACAATCTATTGATCAATCAATATATCATATGATTGAACTTCATTCAAGGAACCAAACAGCTGGTTTGTCAAGAGGGTTTGAGAGTTTTGGACTAGTCATGATCATATTTTGATCGATGATGAGTTCAAAGGCTTTTGAATACGTTATTGCAGACTGCAGGATCCTTCATATTATGTCGTTCAGCTTTCACTACATTTAATATAACATTCATCCCATCATGATAATTGATACTGTTGTAGACTGTGAATCTGTGAATGCAGATACTAGTAACCGCAGAAGCTGATGGGTGATCAAATCATCAGGTTCGTATAACAAAGATTTACAAACAAACAGGTTAGCTTCAACCAATAACATCATATATTCATAACCAGATTCATAACTATATTCATAGGTATGTTCATAACTGCCTTTCTAATACCAACAGATCAATACAAACTTGTTCCAACTGCACTGACAAATTCACATAAAGCGACATCTTTGACGACACATAACCTTCTGATCGAGCTCTTCAGTTACCAAATATAAATCCAACAACTGGAACCAAGACAAACCCAAATGGAACTCCTGTAGCTCTAATTCCCCTAGCAACACCATCTCCAATGATCGAAATAGAAGAATGGTCTTCTGATCTTTCTCCAACGAGAAGTGAAACCAACGTTGATGTACCAATGGTTATGAGCACTGAAGAAAGAATCATTATGACGTTAATTGGGTAATTTTTGATAACGATTTGGTACAATACCAAATATTTCCAGTGGCTGTGATTTGGTATCTGAGTCTCAGTATAACTGAAATCTCATCACCTTCAATAATGAATGATGAAGAACTAAAACCCTTCCAATTTCCCTGTTTATATACCTTTGTTTATCATAACTGTGGATCATAGATAGCGAGATCAAAGCAACCAACCGAGTTGCTTGATTCTCATTGGATAAATGTTTGGTACTCAGCTTCTACTATGGCTGATAGTGGTTGTAAATAGATATAAATACCTAGTTTGCTCTCACTCAGCTATCTCAACTTTAAATTCTGAAATGCAACCAATACTATCATATCTACAAATTGGGCAAACGCAACATCAAACTATTTACTACAAAAACATGAACCCTTTCCTATAATTGTGTGATCTGTATAATGTATAATGTAACTGAAAAAACTCAAACCTATTAATTATCTGTGAAGTAAACCCAATATGAGTTCATGTTAATACCTAACAATCATCATTTCCTTCAATCCCGTCTCTATCCATTGTACCAATTTCCAATCATCGATACAAAGACTGTCAAAGTCTATAACGTATTCGTGATCTGCATCAAACCCATATTTATGATCCTTAGTGAATTCCTCTTCTCCCTCGTGCTCATCATTATCCTCCTGACTTGACACCACCTCACCGTTGTTTTGAACACTGATGTTGAATCCATCAAGATTTATGAAAGTTGATGAAGTGGAATCTGGTTCAGTTATCGGTACTTTGAGTTCAAAGGCATACACTGATGTTTCTGCGATGGATAATGTGATGTGAAACTTCAAGTATGGTTGATGTTCATTCACTAGAAGCTTCAAATGATGCTGTTCTTGTTGTTGGTCTTGGTCATGTGATGATTCCTGGGGTATCTCCAGCTGATCTTCATGATGTGGTTGTGGTGTAGTATTCTTTGTCTGTTCATGAGATGCAGTTAATGCTTGAAAGATGTTTGTGGTTTTATATGACTTTTTATTGATGCTGAATGAGACTTTATGATTGTCCATGCTGTTGTTATGATTACTTTGTGACTCTATTTGAAGTGAATGGTATGATTTCATGAATCTTGAACTTGATGAGGCCTGTGTATACGGACAGTATATTGAAACGTTCAAGTTTTGTTGTGATAGATAGTACTTCAACTTCTGATCAGTAATGTATTGATATAGTGATCCAACATCTTCATGTTTTGGTAATTTGAGCACTTCAGCCATATTAAAATCATTTTTTGCGCCAGAATCACTGGACCCTATCTGCGACAGGATATTGAGCTTCAACTCGTTGGGCAAACTCTGGAAAGAATGAATGGACATGTCTGTATGGTTAACGACAAGAAGAGCTTACAACAAGAAGGTAAACAGGAAGAGTCACCAAAAGCATCCCACCAATATTTTATTCGCTATTCATTTTGTCTATTTTTCAGTTCAACTTCGGAGCGAAACGGCTGCTTTCCTTTTTTTCGTTTCGAGATTCTCCGGTTTCGGGCCTGAGCTGTGTGTCAAAATTTTTCTTTCAAGCTTTTTACAGTGGTGTTTATTCAAATATTGAAATCATAAATTCATTTTATATAGTGCTGTGTTGATTGATGGAATTAATAATCAGAATCTGCTTTTGTAGTATAGGCATACAGGCATCTCAATTATTGGACAACCTTCTTGTCATTACCATAAGACTTGGTGGCATATTCACCGTCCAATAAGATGACATCTTGAGGTCTGTAGTTGTTGGTACCGTTGAAGTATTCAGTCAAGATTTGCTTGACACCAGCAGAGTATCTAGCTTGGGCATCCAAGTTGGCACCAGAGACATGGGGAGTCATGGCATTACCACCACCAAACTTGTTGGTCATCTTTCTCCAGATCATATCAGCTGGAGCTGGTTGTACTGGCCAGACATCACCACCATACCCTCTGATTTGTCCAGATTCTAAAGCAGCGGCAACATCTTCAGCGTTACAAATGGCACCACGGGCAGTGTTGACTAATAAAGCACCTGGTTTAAACATGGAGAGTAATTCCTTGTTGATAAGACCCCTGGTACCAGCGTGCAATGGACAGTTGACAGTGACAATATCACACTTGGAGACTAATTCTTCAATGGTTTCAATTCTTTTGGCACCAACTGCGTCAGCTAATTCTGGCTTTAGTGCTTGATAATCATAGTAGAGTAATTCTTTTGGTAAGAATGGATGCAATCTTTGTAACACTTTGTACCCAATTCTACCAGCACCAATCGTACCGACAACTTTACCTTCTAAATCATAAGCATCTCTTGAAATCTTGGCGATATCCCAACCACCAGCGACAGCGTTTTCATGAGCTGGAATAAAGTTCTTGACCAAGGCTAAAATAGTCAATAAGACATGTTCTGCAACTGAAGAGGTGTTTGAACCAGTGACTTCCAAAACAGAGATCTTTTTACCAGACTTGTTGATATGATCTAAATCAATATGATCAGAACCAACACCAGCAGTGACTAATAATTTCAAGTTTTTAGCCTTTTCTAATCTTTCTTTTGTGATATAGACAGGGTTGAAAGGAGTAGAGATGATGACCTCAGCTTCTGCAATCTCATCCTCAATGGTTGATTCCTTCTCATGAGTGGCAAACAAGCTTCTACCATTGGATTCAATGAACTTTCTGAGACCCAATGCGTTTTCAGCAGCACCTAGTAGGTTTGGAGTGGTGTATTCACCACCTTTGAAGAGGACTGCGAGGACTTTTTGGGACATGTTTGCTGTTGTTTATGTTGCTGTATTCTATAGTTGTTTGAAAACTTTGATGATGGGTTAGAAGAAGAATTGATGGTGAAATGAACTGGGAAACAGGATAGTTTTATAGAAGAGTATGTGCAATAAGGAACTGGGTATAGAAATCTGAGAATGACGATGACCCTTTCCGTGGAATCAAGTTTGTCAATATTTGTTGGTGAGCCAAAAAGGTGTTTTTGTTGTGGATCATTTATGGGGTATTTTGGGTATATCCTTCCACGGAAGAGCAATTGGACTTTTTATTTGTTGATGATGTAATTTGGAGCTTCCGAGAAATGTGTTGGAAGTGAAGTTGAAGGAGTTCTGTAGTAACCAATTAGTTCGGATCATCTCTGTCTTTATTCATCAATCCAGTTGTTCCTGCCTTGTTAGCCTTCGTGGTCGATTTGTAATGAGCTGTTTCTACAAAGAAGCGGTACTTTCTCGGTTAAATGAAATAAAAATATACTCAGAGACAGCTAAATGAACAGATGAAGCTGTTGATCAGTTTATTCAGGCTTGACATACACAGTGGATGGGTTACCACCAGCTTGATCACTTGGAAAGACTAATGATTGGGCCAAGACGGTGTTTTGTCTTCTTGAGGTGGCGAAAACAATCACTTCAGCAATATCTTCACCCAACAATGGTTCTCTACCCTTATACACAGCGTCAGCCTTGGATTGATCCCCGTAGTTTCTGACAGTAGAGAACTCAGTGTTGACTGCACCTGGTTGAACTTCAATGACTCTGATCTTTGTACTGATCAATTCCTTTCTCAATGAATCATCAAATGCTCTTAGGGCATGCTTGGTGCTACAATAGATGGAACCACCTTGGTAAGCTTCCAAACCTGCAATGGAACCCAATTGTACGATATCACCAGCATTTTTCTTCTTGAAAATTGGTAACACAGCTTGTGTGATGGCAATATTACCCAAAACATTGGTTTCAAACATTTCATAGATATCTTTCTCAGCAATATCACCAACTTTAGCATTACCTAACGCCTTACCAGCATTATTGACCAAGATATCAATGTCCTTGAACTCTTCTGGCAAACCAGCCAAGAATGGAACAATGGCACCCTTAGCACTGACATCCAATGTAGCAATGTAGGTTTGAACCTTTGGGAATTCCTTGGTCAATTCAGCTTGTAATTGTTGCAACTTTTCCAATCTACGTGCTGCTAAGATCAACTTAATGGAACCTTCAGTGGCTTCACAGTACTCGATGGCAGTGGCACGACCGATACCGGCAGAGGCACCTGTGATAAAAACAGTTTTGTTAGCGAGTCTAGCGAGAGCAGCTTTACCGTAAGACATTGTTAATTGTATGATCTTTGCAATAGTAATTTGTTAAAGGAGAAGATTCAAGACAGCTTGAATAATTTCTCACCCCCATCAACCAGATTTTTTGCGCGAGTCAGAATCTGGAGCCACAGTTACACAATAGGGACTTACTATTTCAGCATAACTGTAACAATATTGTTTTATTTCAGGTATGCGACGATTATGCCTGATGGTTATGCTTTATATACTACAACTACTGGTTTGAAGAATGTTTGAACGATCTATATTATTATAATGTACTAGTTGGGCATATTCAAATATTAGATCAAATGACCATTCAGTGCCCTATGCAGAATAACAGATGTGTGATTAGTAACCATATCCCTTCTTGTGGTCACCTAAGAATCTTCCCAAAACGACACAGGCACCAGCAGAGATTATAGAAAACCCAAGAATAACAACAAGCATCATATTAGAGTATTCATATTCTCTAGCAGCGTCAGCAGCCCAACCACTGTATAGAGCATATGTAGCCAAAACACTACCCAAATTACCTAATCCACTGACCATAGCAGATGACACGGCAACACCAATATCACCATATCTATGACCAAAGATGTCAGCAGCCATTGACATACAAGTTGGCACAGTAGCACCTAATCCAAATCCAGAAATCATCAATCCACCCCATCTTGACCATTTTGGAGTGGCATATGTACAGACGACCAAACCAACAATGATAATAAGAGTTGATAATGAAAAAATTAATGGTCTGAGTCTCTTATACTTATCAGAGAATGGAGTGATTAATAAGATAGCAGCAAGATCAAACAACCAGATAGGAGCATATAATAATGAAATATCAATGTCTGAAACTTTTAAGACTGCTTCGATCAAAGTAGTACCAAAGACAGCTAAACCGAACCCTGTACCAACAACACCAAAGTACATCATAATCAATGGCCAGATTCTAACATCCATCATAATAGTAACAATATTTCTCCAATTCCAGTTCAATTTCTCTTGTCCGAATAATTCCATATCACGATCATGTAATTCCTTTTCTTGTAAGGTTAATGGATACTTATTGATCTTGTTAATGAATCTGAAATACTTATAACCACCAGTAGTTGATCTTTCATATTCGTTATCTGGTAAGGCAAACACTAATAGGATAGCAAAGAAGACAGTGACAACACCATATACTAAAAACATCCATCTCCAACCTTCCATACCTCTTTCCATATTCATCTTTTGGAAACCAGCAGCAACAAGACCAGCAGCACTGGCACTTAATTGGGCAGCAGTGAAGTAATATCCGATTCTTCTGGTTTGTCTTTGAGGAGGATACCATAAGGAGATGTAATAAGTCATACCTGGCCAAATACCAGCACTGCACATACCAACAATGAATTGACAGGCAATCAACCCACTTGAAGTGGCAATGGCAGAGTAACATGAATAAACTAAACCAACACTAAGCAAGATACGACATAACCAGACATGAGGAGCCACTCTGGTCATGATCATGTTCATTGGTAAATCAAAGATGATGTACCCAACATAATGTAAGGCTGAAGCTAAGGAAATCTTATGAGATGTCAACCCCAGAGTATCGATGACTGAGTTTCCAGCAGTTGAATTCATGGTCAATGCATTACCATAAGCAGAACCACCATATGATGATAAGAAGTATAACACCCATAAACATGGAATGATTCTATAATCCAACTTTCTATAGATTCTTTCTAACTCATGTTGCTCCTCCTTTGTGAAATGATCATCAACATTGATCCCATTGATCGAGTTATTACCACCTTGTAGCGACTCCCCTGATTTCTCGTCGTCGTCATGGGCGATTATGGATGATGATTTGACATCGCTGGTGATCGTATTGTCAAAGTCAGCACCAGTGGCAGCATGTGTGACATGTTCGTCTTTCTCCATAGCAGCACTCATAGTAAGTGAATTGTTGTATTTTTTTTTTCAGGACTGCTTTGAATGTCTTCGATGAGTCTTGAAAGTTTCCTAGCAACTGTGTTGATGATGAGAGAAAAACGTTAAAGTCTGTAGAGAATGGAGGGAAAACGAGTGGTATTTATATATGAAAGAGATAAGTATAACAAGATTTGAAAAGAGTGGGAGTCATTAATTTGAAAGCTGCTTATTTGAAAACTTTCTTGAATGATTCAACAAAAGTTGGGCACAAAATGATTCCAAAAGTGTCCCGATTTGGAAAATATTGTGAATCATTCTTGGTGTCCGGATGTACTGTTAAGTATGGGAAGGGCTGTCAGAATGGGTGAGGATGCTGAACATGAAGGTGCTGTTGGGTTTTGTTTGGAATAGGTTCAGATTGATTCAATGTTGACTGTTGGATGTTGAACAATGAGTAATTGAATAGATATGATTCGCCGTTGGGTTCATAGCTAGCAAAAGTCCTAATGAGTCAGAGTATATTATAATAACTAAGCTATATATGGCTATTTGCTCGTATATGATGATCAATGAATCATTTGTGAAAGGATTAAAACATCAATCATGCTCTCTATTGAGTTTGCAAAGTCTGCTAGAACATAAAGTTTTCAGAATATCAGAAAGTTATAAGGCAGTTTCGTTTGGCGAAATGAGATATATCTACAAGATGTTAGACCAAGAAGGTATAGATTTAGAGATTACTGGACGGGAAATAGTCGTGAAAAGCACATATATATTATGCAGTCATAGTTAGAATGTTATTATTATGAGTTGCTTGTACTTTATATAAAGCATTGATTAACATTCAACACCAGCAAGTACAACAAAAGAGAAAGAAACAAAACAAAAAAATCATAATCAATAGTGAAAAAAAAATCATAAAAATAAAACATACTCAACTCCAATATTTCATCTCAAACCCTCCCATGCAAACATCAATCAATCATAATCCAATCCAATCATCTAGTGGAAGATTTCTTCAATTTGTATAATTCATCAGCAGATTTCTTTCTTCCCCTTTTATAAACCATCAATGGACATTTACTCAAATAATTATTCAAATCACCAATCAATTTCAGATAATCAACAATGAATAAATCAATCTTTAAATTATCAATCAATTGATTGAAATAATGTTTTTCAAAACTCATTTCTAATGCAATATAACATATTTGAAAATTTAGACCTGTTGGTTGTAAACAAGCATTTGAAAATTCCGTCAAGATTCTCTTGAAATTTGTCACTTTATTCTTGAAATAGTTCTCATCAGCCTTTGGTGGCATTCCATTATCAATATCAATCACATAAAGAATATCACCATTCCCAATCAATGAACCAACAGTATAATATAATGCATTTTGAGCTTCAATAGTGAATTTCTTTGAGTCATAGTATAATAAATATTTCTTCCCAGTCTTATAAAGTTCCTTAGTAAATAATTCTGTACCAAATGTATATGCTTGACTAGCTCTCTTAGATTTCAGATCTGATGTGATGGCACTTAATGAGATTGGAATTGAACCAGGATTGTTGATTGTGTCAGTATTCTTCTTGATGGCAAAATTAGGATCATTTGGATGTTCTATGCTATCGACATATTTCTCAATAGTGGAGGCTACCAAGTCACCTTGACGTCTACTATATTCTATCACTAGTTTCTTATAATCCTGATATGAAGTTTCCAATTCATTTTCTTTGCGTACCAGTTTTTCGATGGATTGACTATTCACATTTTTGAATCCTATAGCATTCATCTTTGCTCTCAACTTATTTTCCAAGGGTTCTGGGATCTTTCCATTCTCTTCAAAAGCTAAACTGATGGCTCTACTGACTGCTATCAATTCATTGACCTGTTCCATCTTACCACCAGATTCCAATATGGCATTCAATTGAGCAACAGTCTTGTTCTCAAGCCCTGTCTTTGTATGTTTTGAAGATGGCAGAACCTCGCTATGATGATTAGTCTTGGTAAGAGAAGAAGTAACAGTTGACTTTGCAGCTGTAGTTGTTGGTTGTTGAGTACTCGTGGCAGGCAATAGCAAAGAAGTCTGTACTTGTGAACGGGTCTTTAAGAATGTGTTGATTGACATGCGGTTCTTGAAGTTGGGTAGCTTGTAGTCCTGGACATCCACATTTGCCAGATCCTGAGTGTCGTAAACATGTTCCTCTTCACTTTCGTAATTGATTGGGTTGTCATCTGTATCATTATCTGGATTCTGCTGTTTTTGTATGAATCTCTCCAATGGATCGTGTAGCAAGATGATAAACTCCAACTTTTCCTCCTTCTTTCTCGACCTTGATCTGTGCAGAGAGCGAGACTTTGATCTGGCAGTGTTCAATGGGGATGTCTCGCGGGAACGACCACGACTCAGTCTTCTTGATTCCATCGTGGGTGAACCTGATTTATGCTGTGGTGAAATGGTTTGTTGTTAGTTAATCTGGTATGATTTGGGCGGTGCTAAAGATCAAATGGTTTTTGTGCAAAATGCGGAAAACTGAAGAGGTTACCCTGTTGGTGTTTTAGAGTGCAGTTTGGTTTATGAAGGGGAATATAGAGTAGAAGTGGTGGTGTTTATGAGTTGTATATAATGGATATCTTTATTAACAGTGTAAAGACTTGTAGCTGTATCAACTCCTGTCTTAATCGAGTTAAATTTGAAGAA
Source organism: Ruyongia ponderosae (assembly GCA_030582235.1). NCBI lineage: Eukaryota > Fungi > Ascomycota > Saccharomycetes > Phaffomycetales > Wickerhamomycetaceae > Ruyongia > Ruyongia ponderosae. Next base: position 19,887 of record JAKTWV010000063.1, on the reverse strand, counting down.
ATTGGTTGAAATACTGAAATTAATGTTGAAATTTCGAGCTGAGGACATACCTCGAAATCTCAAGAGCTTCAATGTAATTAGGCTTGATTATAATACGGCCAGCTGGTCAATATGGTGCTAGCAGCTAGTGTCTAATATTTTATTTAATGATAAGAGATCTATCAAGCTAACATTTCAAAATAGATGAATATCCACCTGGTTGTTCCTATTGTTTGAAACCAAATGAGGATCCACAATACGACTCCACAATTTTATCATAATAGCAAATCTTATAAAGATGGAAAGATTTCCCTTGAAAAGTCTTGTATGTATCCATTATTTACACACAATCCTCATTGACGCTCAAACTCATAAAGACACCAAGACTAACACGCAATGGCAGTACCAAAGCATGACCATGAATCAGAAGCATCAATCACAAAGAGACACCAACCTTCCAGACCAAAGAAGACATTGATCCTTAATGCCTTTGAAAACGCAGGCTCTGGCCATCAATTCCCAGGACAATGGAAGAATCCTAAAGATCGTTCAAAGACGTATAAGGACTTAGAATACTGGACGTATCTGGCTACATTGTTGGAAAGAGGCAAGTTCAGTGCTGTTTTCATTGGTGATGCCATGACGATATATGACGATTACAAGGGCCCTCATAACATTGGACCTGCCTTGTCTTCTGGTCTCAACGTCCCAAAGAATGAACCAAGTGCTCCAGTGGCTGCCATGGCTGCCGTCACTAAGAATTTGGCATTTGGTTTGACTTTCAGTACTATTAGTGAGCATCCATATCATTTAGCTAGAAGATTAGCTACTTTGGATCATCTTACGAAGGGTAGAATTGGTTGGAATATTGTTTCAAGTTATTTGAACAGCACTGCTAGACAATTGTTGAATGGTGAACCATTGCCTGATCATGATGAGAGATATATCAAGACTGAAGAATACGTTCATGTCGTATACAAGTTGTTTCTATCATCATGGAGAAACGATGCAGTTGTTCATGATTTAGAAAGAGGATTATTCACAGATCCAGATTTGGTCAGAGAGATTAATCATGTTGGTAAATACTTCAATGTTCCTGGGCCTGCATTGTCTGAACCTGTTCCTCAAGGGTTTCCGCTGATTATTCAAGCAGGTTCTTCACCAAGGGGGAAATTATTCGCTGCTGAGAATGCAGAAGTCGTCTTTGTCAATGGTAGAAGTTTCAAGGCATTGAAGAGAAACATTCAAGATATCGAGTATTTAGCCGTTGAGAAGTTTGGTAGAGATCCAAATCATATCAAGTTCTTGACTCAGATAACTCCAATTTTGGGTAAGACTCATGAAGAGGCACAAGGTAAATTTGATGAGATTTTGAGACATGTTGATCTTGAAGGTTCACAAGCTTTATTTGCAGGTTGGACGGGTATCGACCTAAGTCAATATGAATGGGATGAAGAATTGAAATACATCAAATCAAACGGTATGAGATCATTAGTTGATAACTTAACCAAGGAAAATCCAGGATTCAAAGTGACTAGAAGAACAATTGCAGAAGATACAGCAGTGGGAGGCCACTCAACAAAGAGTTTCATTGGAACTCCACAAGAAGTCGCTGATACCATTGAACATTGGGTTGATGAAACAGGTGTTGATGGGTTTAATTTCGCATATGCTGTCTGGCCAGAAACTTTTGAAAACATTGTTGATCTCCTAGTGCCAGAATTACAAAAGAGAGGATTGGCACAGACTGAATACAGCGTCCCTGGTGGTACCTTTAGAGAAAACGTGTATGGATTGAAGGGACAGACGTATTTGCCGAAGGATCATCCATTTTATGGATTGAGATGGCAGTATGGGAAGAGTAAAGAGGAGTTTGATACTGAGATTAAACACTTTTGGGAAGAAAGGGAGTTGAAATATGATAGAATTATTAAAGAGTTGAAAGAAGAGGGAAAGTTGTGAATATGTTTACAAGTACTTTGAATGTATTATAATGGAATTTGTTGATAAATATCATGAATGGAAACTGAATTTGACTTACCTAGATATGCAGTTCAATCTAACCGAATTGCCTATATAGATGATCGGGACAAATATTGTTTTCTTTCTAGATTTGACGAAATGCTTTGTGTAGTTCTTCAATATTACCCTCTAGTCTCTAGTCTGATATAAAAGTGTAATACTTATATTTCAGAATGATAGCTCTGGAAGTAGTAGTAGTAGTACGTGAGTTTATTTACGATTATGAGCCCTGAGTTATATAATCATAAGAAAAAATTGGGTGGCGAATATTTCCTACTATTTCTAGTTCAGTTTGAATTGTAAAATTAGCGATATTCATTCAAGGATCTCTTCTGTTTTTTAAAGATTTGAGTGCACCTTGATACCGCTTCATGGACCATTACATCATTGCTAGTGCGATTGATTTAACCCAATACCATGAAGAAGTTGAAAACCTACCATTTTTTATCATTGTTAATGTTAACACAGATTGGAGATATGTTAATCACTAGTTTATAAAACTTGGTGTATATATATTCCATCTGTCTGGTTCACTCCTTTTTATTATACTTAATGACCAGCTTAATTACCTGCACCAGTACTGTGTCTAGTACTATCTAGTGTACTGCATGTGGCACAGTTCTTGTTACTGACAAAAGGTCAATAAGTTTTTGCTCATGTTTATATGAACATCAAAGTGTCAAACATACCTTTGAATTGACTGCCATGGGAAGTTGGATCATTAAACCAATTAGTATATATTCACAACTAGCTTCAAATAGGTGTCAAAGAAGCAACGATCGGTTGATTATAGAGACTTGGATCACTGAGTTTTAACTACTTTATTCGACCATGGATTCTTTTCGAATATACTATATCTCCTTTTAATTCTACTTTATAATGCGCATTGTAAGCTACGTATTCTCTTAAAATCAAAGGGGATAAGTACAATATGTATTCGATGCTGATATCAGAGATCTAAAAGATATGTGATTAGATTAACGACCATTGTTCTGATGGGTCTCATGATTCAACTTATGACTCTATAATGTACCAATATTGAAACCATTTCATAGTAACCTAAGTGTGTCAATATATGAATTGACTAGTCCTTGATGTAATTCACTCATAACCTAGCTCCTTCAATCGTTCATGTATGAATGAATACATGGAATCCAATGATCCCGTGTCATTGCCATGAGGAAGTTTATGATTATAAGCTGAATAATCAAGAAATCAAGCACAAATGCAGGTTCATGAAACAGTGCAATAAAAATATATATTCCCTAACACTCTAAAAAGGGATCAATTTCCAATAAAGTTAGCATTCACGACAACACTTCACAAATCGCAAGGATTTATCATAGAATGACTAGGTATCGATCTTCCTATCTTCTATATATCTATCATCTTATGATCTATCTGATATCTATCTTATCTTTCTAAATGATATTTTCTTGTAATCTTTCAAGGGGTTAAAACAAAGAAGTTTGAATCGCAGCAGTTTTACAGTTTTACAATTTTTGCTGAAAAGTGTGTCCGAACCGAATCAGCCAAAAAAAACTTTCACACCGAAAATGTAAACAACTTCACCATCATTATCATTTCATCGCCATTATTCGTTATTGAGTATGGAATGTTATTCCTTTTTTTGAGTATCCTTAAACGGAATAAACTAAACCTTTATGACGTTTGTTACACATAGTGCGCTGAAAATTGACGAATACGGATATTGCCGTCGGGTTGAATTGCAACAAATGTTTTGTGTTTATTTTGTATTCCAGCATGTTTGATATTATAAATACATTTCTAACACCGGTGATGACTTCGATCGAGGTTATTGGACAGTAAATTATATACATGATATTACTCATGAATATTGGCTTGTCAGATTATATCAACCTTCCAGATCATGTTATCAGATCTATATCTGATTTGATTTGGTTTGAATCAACGAGAAAATCAAATTTACATCAATATTGTTTCACCATTATGTGTTACATCTACAAATGAACACGATTATACACATGAGAGGATACAGGGTTTGTCAAGAGGGTTTGAAAGTCTCTTTTTCAAATGTTGGGGCAGCTCATTTGGTTATATCTTATGATCATGATTTACTCAACTATTGAAATTAGTTTTCAGATACGTTATTGCAGACTAGATCCTCTAAATTTTGTGTTCATTATATCCCATTTTAGTATAATATGGAACGTCCCTAGTTGGATAGTAATCAAATCATGTTAATATGTGAAAGTAGAATCCCCATGTAAGAAATGGAGTAGGCCTTATTGAATATTTGAATCATCTCGCTTTATTTTTACTAATGGATGCATAATGTAGTACCGTCGATCGTCGACTCACAACATGTAATATATATTGATATAATTCGTTGATAGATGTCAGCAGAATGCAACTCGAATGGTCTTATACGTAAACTTCAGTTTTAAAAGGAGAATGGGTACAATATATATTTCTGATTGCTAATATCGATGATCTAAAAGATATATGGTCAAATGAATGATCATTATTCTTATGGGTCTAATTTGATATACTTTCATAAAATACCATGGGATTAAGTAGATTGTTGAATCAATAATATTTCCAAGCATATTCTGAATGATCCCTTCATATGACAAGAGTTCATATCTGGAGGGTTCAAAAGAAACAAGGAAATTTGAAATGAGTTTGCAGTTGAAAGTGCACAACAAACGAATTTGTAGTACCGCACAAGGGAAAACTCATTTTAGCGTCAATCACAAGATCCATGAATCGAAGATGACTTCAGATATGCTCAACAATCAACTATTCCTTATATATAGTTGGAGACGCGGCCTTTGGGAACAATTTGAATGTTCTTTGTATAGACCAATGAAAGCACCAGAGATGCATTTCCAGGAGTCCAGAGAAGCAAGAACAGCTCTATCAATAAGGAGCAAATGTTCAAGCTCCAAAAGTATTATATAACATGATTCACGACTTGTACAGAAACGGTATTGAACGTGGGGTTGGAGTTCTAAAAAGCAAGTTCAGTAGATCAATAAAATCGACAAGTTTACATTCTTTGAGTAATATTTGAACTTTTTCGCGTCCCAGATTTCGCAAATTGAATAAAAACCGTGAAGTCTGCCACTTTCAAAAACTAATAAAAATTGGGTGGCGAATTTCTTGATCATGATTCATGTATTCTAATCTCTAAAATCTAATCAAGCACCATTCCTTTTTTGCTAGATTCTTACCAGTGTAAGGATAGAATATTAGTTTTGCCAATGTTTATGCAACCAAATACCAGCTACCGCTGATTATATTTGCTCATCCGATCACTCACTTTGTGATATTAAATGTTGGAGATATAGGGATTATGAACAGAATTTTATAGTACTACTTGGTGTAACCTTAATGATCGGCTTATCTAATGTCATTACTGCTATTACTAGTGTATCTAGTGTACTGATTGTGGCACTCTGGTTTATATCAAAAGGTCAACAACTTTTTGTTCATGTTTATATGCAAATCAAACTGTCATACCTTAAAACTTAGTTGCCATGGGAAGTTGAATCATTCAAACAGTTAGTATATATCCACCTGCACCCAAATAGGTGTTGAAGAATCAATGGTTGGTTAACAAAGACTTGGATCACTGAGTTTCAACTACTTGGCACGATCATTGGTTCTTTTATGAATATACTATATCTCCTTTTAATTTTACGTTATTCGCATTGATGTAATATAGTCGATAGTATAATCTAGATAAGATGAGATCTTTAATACTTGATTGTTCATGAATATATAGACCTGTATGATCTCCTTTCCTTACCTCTACAAGTGGATACTGTAGCACAGTTGATGGGCAAAATGATAATGCAAACTTAATTTGATGATCATATACAATCTAGTGCACATTATCTACGTGAGCTTCAAATTTATAAAAGGGAGAATGGGTGCGTTATATATATCTAATTGATATCGATGATCTAAGAGATATATAATCACCTAAATGATGATTATTATTCTCTTGGGTCTGGATTCAATATATTTGATGTAATTTCACAAATTAAAGTACCACTTTCTTAAGTAGATTGTTGAGCCTGAATTCAAGAATAAATCTACCAAATTCCAATGAACCAATCAGTTATATCTTGAATGAATCAGATCCAAAACATGATAATCTAAATTCATATATGGTGGATTTCAAAGGTACAAGGAGATCTTGAAATGAATTTGACACTGACAGCTGTAAACAATGAACAAAAGTCTAGCACTGTACAGTCAAAACTCATTTCCACGTCCAATAGACAATAGACGATCCAAGAATCGTTAATGAGACTGAAGAATCACAAATGTGTCATCGGCGATGCTGCGTTTGGCAATAATTTTAGCGTAGATTGGTCCTATAAAGTCATTTTAATTTCAAAACAATCGTGATCAGTTAGACGGTCTTTGTTGGATTGGGGAATCAGTATACTTTCATACGTTCAACTAATTTATGGATGTATTCCGTAATGTAATGGAACGGTACTTTGGTCAATTAAGACGGATTGAAATTCAAGTTGTTTATAAATAAAGAAGTTTGCTTGTTTACATTCTTTTTATATTCAAACCAAAAATTTCAAAACCCCGTGAATTCTGCCAGAAACGCGAAAAGTGAAAATTCAAAACAAATGCGCCGATTGGGTGGCAAATCATTTGAATTGTTTAGACTTGTTGCGAACCATACCAGCCATGAAGCTGGTCAAGCCACTCTTTAAAAACCAACATATTGTGAATATACTTATGTAAATGTTTGCGTAATATTGGAGATTTCCCTAAGAAGCAATGAAACCAAATATTTTGGCTGATTTTGGATGTTATTAAAACCATCGTTGAACTTTCCTAGTGTCAAACACAACCTATATGTTACCTATATGGAACGAGAATCAAGTCTAGCACTGACCACAAGGATCTTATCCGGACACACAAATACAATATTCAACTCTGCAACTCTGCTGTGTGTGTCTGACGTTTGAGTACCTTTGTGCTAGCCAGGGAAGGTTCACAAAAACTATCAGTATATATTACTTATGAGCTATCACTTGATTCTTAATCTAAGGTTTTGATTACCTAGATGAGCCATTGATGCTTGAATATGATCAATATACTGCTATCTTCTTTACTAGTCCTTGCCTGAGTATTGTAGTGTAGTTGTACATCAAACCAATATCGATATTCATATACAGTCTACTTTTTGAGTGATCAGCTCGAAGAATCGATAGATATATGATCAAAATCAATGAGCAATGAGCATTCTTCTAAGTAATTCTGAGATCCAGCTCAATCGAATATTGTATATCAAGAGGACGTGTTTGAAGGCCAAATTGGGATTCATTCTTACTTTTGGTTATATTTCAATGATTAATATGACTTATTGATTCTTTGAAAGGTTTTTGAATACGGTATTGGCAAACTGGATCTTTTACATTATGTGTTATACTTCTCATTTGATCTAATACTTATCAATTGTTGATCTTTCATGTAGTAATAATGATCATTTTACGATTATACATTCGTTACGATTTGATTGGTGCATTGGTGATTTTTTTTTCATTGATGCAGTCAAATTAAAATATTCAACGATTGAACGATTGTTTACAATCAATGACTATAAAACTATAAAAGCTAGTCATTCTAGTGTTCCATCTAGTTACGACGTATCCTTTAATAGTCTTGTGGCCATTCAATGTGCCTTTTGGTTTCCAATGGTTTCGTTTACCGTTTGAACCAGCTTAAGCTATATACTGAAAACTGCTGGACTACAACTTAGACCAAATAACATTCTTGTCAGTCGAAACATGATATGCAGTCTGGCATATATTACTTTTTTTCAGTTAAGCCTTTCCAATCATACCTACGATAATATTACCTTCAATCAGCAAGTCATGTGAAGCAATGGAAGATTTGTTGTTGTTGTTGTTAACACAGTGGCATTTCCTTCTATAAATGCTAACAAATTTGGTTGATGTTTGGTTGTTGTTACTTTAGGATAACCAGATTAACACATACAATTGAAACAGCAATATTAACATCTTTAGAAATGCATTCCGGTGATTTATATTACATATCAATCACAACTCGTGCCTCTTTCAAGATAACGTTCGTTAGACATACTCATCAACTAAATGAAGATTGGGGTAATACTTAACATTCAGTATATTCGCATTACAAGTACTAGCTAGTCATTAGCTATATGACATATGTTGAAGATTTGGGATTAAAGAGTTCATCTGAGGTTTTGAATACTCAGTTAAACCTTTGATTCCTTTATGAATATACTATATCTCTCTTTATCATATGTACATTGTAGTAAGGAAAATAATCGATTTATTATGTACAGCATTCGTAAGTATCAGCCAAGAGTACGTATAATTTCTCTTTCTAAAGGGGAATGGGTACAATATATACTTCTGATTGATATCGATGATCTAAAAGATATATAATCAAGTGAATGATTATTGTTCTTATGGGTCTGATGATTCAATCTATCTGATATGATTGCATAAAGTACCACTAAATCAAGTAGATTAATGTTGAGCGACTCAAGGATCTACTTTCCCAATCATGGTATGGGTCTTAAGACATGACAAGAACTCATATCTGAAGGGTTTAAAAGGTGCCAGGAGGTCTTGAAATGAATTTGTAACTGGCAGTATATAACGAACAAAGTTCAAGTTATATCGCACAAAGAAAGTTCATTCAATCGTCAAAGACAATCTGATCCATGAATCGATACTGACTTTTTATAGATAGACTCAACAATCGACTATTAACCCTTAGCCTTTACTTTATAGGTGACGGAGCATTTGGAAACGTGTCGTCCAAGCTCACTTACTTATGATGTGTGTGGTTGAAATACGCGCAATTCAAGCAAAATAGTTTCTCTGTTTTCAGTTAACAACCCCAAAAGTTAGTAATGCCTCATTAATGTCAAAGGCAATTTAATTAAAGCCCTCATTTTCGAATGTATAACTGCGGATGGCGATATTATTGAATGTAGTAGAAGTCTATCTAAAAGTATTTCCTTTCCGTCTTTTCGTCGATGAATTGAAAAACCCGTGTCTGCCATTTGCATTAACACCCGCACACCACAAATGAGTACGTACTGACCTGTTATTACAATAAGCTTCATTGTAGACTATAGTGCTAGATTAGTTATGGATCCAGGATCTGTTCGTATATGTTGATACTAATCATAATCATATTTTAATGTTCATTAATGGTGAACAGATTAGACGCCCATCAAAGTCGACTTTTGTCATATAAAAAAAATATTGCAGCAGCTCTAGCTGGCCATTAATATGTACATGCAGAGTGTGACTTTTTCATCAATTATTATCAAAACATGATATATAGGGTGATGTAAATCAAGCAGCAGTAAGGGTGCGTGATTGCTTTAGATCATGTGTTGATTTTACATATTCAACAGTGCTAAATTATACTGCTAATTTTGCAAATAATTTATCATGAATCAAGTTATGATTCTGCTTTCTCCATGTCATATATATTCATTAGATATTTATATGATCTCATATATATCATGACACATTGCATTCCTGGTATATACATCAAAATGGGAGTTACACAAATGCTCAATTACATGATTGATTTATCAGTCTAAATACTTCTGACGTGCTAGTTGATATATGGGAAGTTGGATCATAACAGAAGTTAGTATATTATAATAGGTCGTTTTACTTGAACTGATTTAGAGAGAGATCGTCTCACAGCTAAGTTTCACTAATTAGTCAGTTCAACAATAGTTGGATCTCTACAAGAATCAGTATAATCACTACAATCTGAATCAAATGGATCTATCTCAAGTTTGAAATACTAATTATGAGATAAGATATCATCCATATTTGACTCGTTATGAATATACTAGTGTATTTCCTTTTACCTCTACAAGTGGATAGTACCGTAGCTCATGGTTGATCGACTATATAATGATGGAAAACCTCATATCATGATTCGTAATTACTCTACGTAAGCTTCAAGTTTAAAGGGAGAATGGGTACAATATATATTTCTGACTGATAATATCGATGATCTAAAAGATATATAATCAAATGAATGATGATGATTATTATTCTTATGGGTCTGATTCAAATGTATCTGATATTATCCATAAAGTACCATTATATCAAGTAGATTATTGAGCCATTCAAGGATCTACCAATGTTACCATTCATATTCTGAATGAATCCAAAGCTGTATGACAATATAAATTCAAAGAATACGATATTGGGCTTCAGAGGTGCAATGGGGGTCTTAAAGAATGAATTTGACTCTGACGGCACACAATAAACAAAAGTCTAATACCATACAAGGAAAACACCTTCAATTGTCAAAGACAATACAATCCATTGCTGCTTTCGGTAACTGTAATTAAACGTTTCTAATATAAGTTACAATCTCCATAGACCAATGCTCCCTGTTCAACTGTGTTCTAGATGTCGTAAGGAACGTAGTTGGAAGAAGGTTTAGCTTGATGAAAGTGAGCTAGCTAGCTTTAAGTGCGAATGTTTACATTTTTGTAAACTATTAAATTGAGTGATCTGCTTGTTAGATCATATATATACTTTCAACTGTACCTCTGACTATTATTCTGAAGTAACAAGTTGTAAAGTGTAAAGTTGATTTTGGAACGGAAACGTTGAACTGTTACGTACCGCATTCTTTGGTGTTTGGATGTTAAATGTAAAAATCAAATTTTCAGTTTTTGGACAACTTCGTTATACCACCAACGATTACCTTTTGTGATGCATATGTTTGATTTGTTAGTCAACCAGCTTGTTAGTCAGACCTGATATTAAGTGGCGGCTATTAGAATCAATTAGCACCCATATATTTTGCGACCCTAATCCTTTGTGTTTGTGAACTGTTATGGTTTACTTTTGTTTCCATGAGAAGTTGTTCCCTCTCGAACCGGCTTAGAACGTCTTTGATAGATGTTCGCTAAGCTGTTAATAAATAGCTATAATATTCTGCTTTTGTTTGAACGACGTTGCGTCAATTTGTTGAAAATTGGTCGACGTTCTTATTAATGTTGATTTGTTTCTTCTTTAGCTTTGATGATCATAGATCAGATACAGGATAGAAGGGACATTGATATGATAAATGAACATTAAGCATTACTTGAACAATTGAACATCATAAGAAGGTACTGGTTTGTCAAGAGGGTTTGGAAGCTATATATACGGTTCTTGAATTGGTCAGATTGTGATCATGAAGAACTGATCTTAAGGCTTTCAAATACGTTATTGCAGACTAAATCTTTTGCGATATGTGTTCGTCATTCCATTTCAGTACTTGTATATTACAATCACTTGAATTCTATTATTGTGCATACTTATAGTTTAATTATTGATTGTAGTGCACTTCTATAGCCATTTTAGATCCAAATCTGATAAATCAATTGGTAAACATCATACTCATGAATTATAGGTCAATTTGAGATCACCGAATTAAAACTGAAAGGCAACTAACTACACCAGATCAGCAAATCAAGATTCAATCAATGCTAACAACCTCATAACGTTGCACTATAATATACATATAATAGCTGTTAACTATTGTCGACAGTACTAGTTGCGACATTATTGCTGATAATCAATTAGACGCCTATCTGTTGAAATATTTTCAAAATCAGTCGAAACAAAAATTAAAAAATTTGGGTGGCGAATCTCCTTTCCTTATGCTCTTTTTGATTCTGTATTATTGACAGCTGGTAGTACTGGATACTCTTTTTAGTTATAAGGTATGCTAGCATAAGTGGACCGTGGATTTAAGTGGTTAACGTGACACTTGTTGACAAGGTTGATTACTGAACTTCTAATCTGTTACGATATAAGCTGTTCTTTCAATTGATCAACTCAGTTCTTTAACCTATTCATGACTAATTGGCTAGAGCTTTTTTGGCAATTATTGATTGAGCACTGTCAATAGCTGATCTTAGACTTACAATATCATGATGTAACTAATTTCCTGTCAAATATGTTTCATATAAGATGCAGTTTGGTGTCAGCAGAAGGGAATTCATCTTATTGTCAAAGGATTGAGTTCTATATCCCCAACTGCTAAGGAAATTTGGATTGTATCTACAATTAGTATGTTCTACTTCAATTAAGAATGTTTGAGGTTTATGAATTAGTCTTAGAGCCTGAAAGGGGTTCATTTCATATTTAGGAACCAACTTAACTCAAACTAGTCGACATTGATATTTCAATATACTATATCTCCTTTTTCAACTTTATGGACGTTGTAATTATATTGAAACTGATATCGATGATCTAAAAGATATATGGTCAAATCAATAACCATTGTTGTATATTTTAACTTTTTGATTGTACCAACACTATTAATTAAACTATGATTAATCCATAATATGATATTCAGCTACTAACCTTCAAATATATCTTCCCATAAAGCACTTTGTTTAATTATAATTACCAGCCAATGATACGTGCTTTTCAATGAAGTTTCCGAATCGAAGGGTTCATCCAGTTAGGTTTGAATAATTACTCAGTTAAACTCTTAATTCCACTATGAATATTATACTATACACTTCCAGCCTCTGCTCTATATTCGATATATAATATTATTGTAGGATGAATATAATTGATTCAGATGATTCGAAATTTCACAAAAAATAAAATTGGGTGGCAAATATTTCTTGTTCCTTCTTGTTATACCACTGCGATATCTATATCTATTCATGATTCTAACCTTACCTATCAAATAGTTGCTTGATACTCAAGCATGTGGTCTAATTGAAGCTGGTTGGTGATCCCAAGCATAGACTGTTACATGTTTTACTTACTCGCTATAGCTATGGATTTGAGATTCTTGTTAGCTGCAGCGTTTTAAATATCAACTAGTTTCTGTGGATTATTCCAATAATTAATAGATAGTTACGGAATTGTCTTTGCATATTGGTGCCATTTTAGTGTTAATATATTGAGTCAACTTTCCTGTCAAATACATCATACACCCAACAAGGCATGCACTGGTCTTATTCAAATCAAAAGGTTGATCAAGGGAATCAGCTGAAAACTCATGTTATGTTAAATTTAGCTATTGAGTTTCAAAAGAGCTGATATACTATACTACTAGCTGCTATGGAAAGTTGGATCATACACAATAACGGTATATTCTACTGTTATCAAAGAAGCAATGGTTGGTGGATCGAGTTACTCGTCTTAGCCATAAATTGTTTATGAATATACTATATCTCCTTTTACTTCATCGGCATTGTAATACAGTCGATAGCATCTAGTGATATAAACGTCTACGTAGTCTCTTCATGGTATGAAAAGAGGATAAGTACACTATGTATTTGATGTCGATATCAAAGATCTAAAAGATATATGATCAAGCGAATGATCATTGTTCTTATGGGTCTGATTCAACTCTATAATGTACCACTATTGAAACCATTTCGAAGAGTAGCATAATTATTTGATTGATTCCTGAAACCTCTGGTGCAAGTATGCACTCATGCAGCTTTTCTTCTAGGTCAAACAGATTAATGAAAATTAACGATAATAAGTATTTATCTGATCCCCATAGGTAACTGATGAGCCCACTCCATCATACATCTGCAACTTTGATGATACTCACCAAATTATTACGGAAAATAAAAGAAAATTTGGGTTGTTTAGGACTTCATCAAATTAATCAATCAGCTTAAGGAATTGGCCTATTTATACGAAATTATCTCTGATCAGTCAAATAATATTTGCTTCTCATGATTCACAAACCAAACAGGAAATTTGAAAGATAAACCGTCGATCCCAATATCAATATTGCTGATCAATATCTGTCGATCATATCATCAGCCATGTGCCAGAAAACATATTAGACCTCTTAGACCGAGGCATCTGCATCACATTATATATGTTAGTGGTCAATACATAACATATCACATACTTTAACTTGCTTCTCTAGCACTCATATTATAGAATCAGGGGTTACATCGCCCGATTTGGAAATAAAAGCGCCCGCCAAAAAAAAAAAAAAAAAAAAAAGTTGACCGTTCTGAATTCTGAGTTTGTTGATCAATCAATAATAGAAGCCTTCAATTGAATTTAAGATGTCTTTGAAATTCTGGTCATTGAAAAGGCTGAAACTTAAGCTGTATGTTGCTATCAGTTTTAACACCTTTGTATCAATTGTTGTTTGGACATAGTGAGGCAATTGTGTTGAATTGGTGATTCACTATAACCATCTAGATTTAAAAGTTTATTGACATCAGCATGTTTTGATGTGTAAGTACTTACTACTCTAGATCTATATTTGATTCCTTGCTCTGGATCCCCAGTTTAGATCTTTTAAGAAGAAGGAGGAAGGTTCTTCTATCGGGCACAGCTAACCAAAAGTGTTTTGATCACTTCTTTTAGTTTTGATGTCTGTTAAGTTCTCTAACCAGCGACTTAGCTACAGTTCACTGCAACAATATCTAAGCAAAGAAACTTGATTGTAACCGAATCAACTTTCCACAGCCTCAACTTTGAACTGAAATTGCTAGACTACTCTATTGCAATGAACCATCGATTCGATATGTTTTTTGATTCCCACATATCTATTATATCACTGACAGAGTTGTTTTGCCATTTTAGTGTACCTATGATATTCTGATGTATTTAACGTATTATAGAGCTTTTCAAATATCTGTTCATGAATAATTTGTTTGTTGACACTGTTGAATACTTATCATGCATCATGATGTTGAATAAGATAGGTGGCTTTGTCTTGATCTGACCAGACTGTACTAGTTCAACATTGGATCATTAATGAGAAAAACAACCCCATTTTCAGCCATTATGTGTTACAAATACAAATTGAACATCATACAAAGGATGCAAAGTTTGTCAAGAGGCTTTGGGAGTCTTACATCTTTGATTATATTCGATCATGATGATTCTAAATGGCTTTCAAATACGTTATTGCAGACTGAGTCCTTTACATTATGTGTTCTTCATCCCCATTTTACTATAATATAACATTGTTATATTGATATTTAGTTTGCTGTAGACTGTAATGCTTGATCTTTGATTCTCTATTAACTGATCACCAACACATCTATAGCTAATAAAAGATCATCTAATGCTTTTAGCCGAAAAACTGTGATGTTAGGAATATATGTTGCATGCTATCTTTATACTATCAACAATTGTAAAATTAGGAGCCCTGTGCCCACAGCCAATCGATTTAAAAATTGGGTGGCGAATAATTCTTGTTTCTTGTTTTTATACCACGCACTAGTATACTCATGAACAGATCATAGGGAATTCAAGAAATAGAATCACTAGCTTAGCTGTATGCAATGCATCAGCAAACATTTTTACACTTAAGAAGGTAGTAGGTCTTCATCCCATATATAAATTGAAACATTATAATCCAAGTTGGTCAGCTTTCCTGTCAAATTTCCTGTCAAATTTCACATCCTATAAGGCATCTTATACCAGTATGTTGATCTGTAAGGATATCAGCTGAAAACTCATGTTATTGTTGCATTCAACTAGTGAGTCTTGAACAAGCTGGTATACTCTGCTAGTTCTAGATGCTATGGGAAGTTGGATCATACACAAAGACGGTATATTCTACAAGTTATAGAAGAAGCAATGGTCGGTTGATAGAGTCACTCGCCTAATCAATCATTGATTGTTTATATTGAATATACTACATCTCCTTTTTACTTCATGGAAATTGTAATATAGTCGACGTCGATGGTATCTAATGATATAAACTACGTATAAGTTACTTGAAACTTGAAACCGACGTCTTTGATTGATGTTCGCTGAGCTGTTAATAGCTATAATTAAATTCTGCTTTCTGTTAGAACAACGTTGCATTTGTTGAAAAGTGGTCGACGTTCTTATTAATGTTGATTTGTTTCTCCTTTAGCTTTGATGATCATAGATCAGATACTGAAAAGAAGAAAGATCAAGGTCAACATGTATGATCATGAACATTGAGCATTACTTGAACAACTGAACATCATACAAGGGATACAAAGTTTGTCAAGAGGGTTTGGAAGTCTTACATCTTTGATTACATTCGATCATGATGATTCTAAATGGCTTTCACATACGTTATTGCAGACTGAGTCCTTGATAATATGTGTTCTTCACTTTATTTCCCTACAATGAAACATTTTTTATAACGATGATCAGCTTTGTTTGTAGACTGTAGTACTGTAGTTTCGGTATAGTTATGTAGTTATTGTATATCTATGGATCATCATTGTTTATATATATTGATTTATATAGTGTTGAATCAATTAGACGCCCAGCTCATGATCAGTCAATTTTCATTTTTATAAGATTTCAAATTATAAAAAATTGGGTGGCGAATATATTTCTTGTTTCCTGTTATACCACTTATATATATATGCAGCAGCACTAGTACTAGCTATGATCATTAGTATGTCATGACGCTGGATTGTGAGTGGTAGAGTGGTAGAGTAGTTTGCTTCTACATCAGCAAATATTGCAGAAATAGGTGACCTACTTCGCTTCTTTCGCAGACATATTGGACTTGTGTTAGTTCAATGAATTGGCAGTAGTACCAGGTTGAAGTGGATTGAAATTATTACCAGTTGGTTTGGATCAGTACTATTTGTCGCTGGGTTTAAGGTTAACTAATAACTATATCATGTTGATTCAACTTCCCTGTCAAATACATCCAACAAGGCATGCACTAGTCTGGTTCAAATGAAGAACTTGATATTTAAGGGAATTACTAGCTGAAAACTCATGATATTCTTACATTCAGTTAATGAGTTTCAAACAGGCTGCTGGTATACTCTACTACTAGATGCCATGGGAAGTTGGATCATAAGCAATGACGGTATATGCTACAAATGATCAAAGAATCAATGGTTGGTGGATAAAGTTACTCCTCTTGATCATTGATTGTTCATTAATATACTTCATCTCCTTTTGACTTTATGATTATTGTAGTACAGCTTCATGGCTTCCTCAAGACTTGGTTCATCATTGAAGAGAACAACTAGCTGAAGGATTATCTCAGTCAGACTAAGAAATACTTTATTCAAGATAGGCTGCTTGTTGGCGTTATGGTAAGTGTCTTTATACTGAAAATCTTCATGGCGATATTTTAACCAAAAACCCACTATTTCTGCCCATTGAATCATCTGAAACTTGAACTGTCACTTGAAAGTTGACCATAAACTGATAAACTACTTATAACTAATAGCCACAAAGAGCAACTCATTGATCTATTACCATTCAAGCTGCGAATCGAGCACATCCTATAACTTGAATCTCGCTGCTTATGTAATTTTGTTAGTGCTGCTTAGTCAGGAATGCTTTTTGGATAAAAACAATAGCAAATCTTCAAATCTTATACGAAGATACAAAGCATAGATCATGTCTCCTTTCAGTTGGATCTGATTGAATGCGTTCTGAATGTCCAATTTGTAAAAACTACGGCGTGAACTACTGTGATAAGTTGAACTTCCTATTGTGATACGGGTATGTTTTACAGGGGCACTTTTTAGTTGAATCTATCCTTGATGTTATTTTATTAAAATTCGTCGATACTAAGGGATTATCCCATCATGAGGTCCCAGAACTAACAATAAGCGTTTAATTACCTCTTCTATTAGTTGTCCATATTACCATGACTAGTGTTGTACTTGTCAAGTATAAGTAATAAGTGGTTTTGTTTATTTTGATACACTGTTGGTGAAAATGTCCGTTAAGGCTTGATTTACCACTTGTTGGTTCCATGTGACTGAGTGTTTGAAAAGATTGTATACTCTAGCCACAACCCCATGTATTGAAGGTATTGAAATTGTATCCTGAAATACCCTAACACCATCCTTAATTCTTGTTTTGAACAGCTTCATGTATAAGTTGACCTTGACCTTGATTGACACTATAGCAAATATGAATATTGAAGTAATTATCATGTTGATTCAACTTTCCTGTCAAATACATCCTTCAAGGAATGCAGATCAAAAAGTTGATAATTAAGGATATCAGCTGAAAACTCATATTATTGTTACATTCAACTCGTGAGTTTCCAACAAGCTGCTGGTATACCCTACTACTAGTTGCTATAGGTGTTAGGGTGTGATGTTCTTACATTTAACTCGTGTGATTACAACGAGCTGGTATACCCTACTACTAGATGATATGAGAAGTTGGATTATAAACATTGATGGTATGTTCTACTTGTGATCAAGGAAGCAGTTGATGGTCGATAGAGTTACACGTCTTGACCTTTTTCATTGTTTACGAGTATACTTCATCTCCTAATTTTAACTTTGTGGGCATTGTAGTACTGCTGATCGCTTCTTCAATATTTGGTTTATCTTTGAAGAGATCGAGAATTGAAAGATTACTTCAGTCAGATCAATGGATAATCTATTCTAGATCATATGCTACTTGTTGTTCGTCGGATAAGGATAATCATGACTGCAGCTCTTAGCCCAATATCGCTGATCCAAAAAAAAATTACAATATAATATTTATACCATCACAAGCCCAAGAGACTGTAGTAATAAACTTACAAGGAGAGAATCATATATCTTAGAAGCATCAAACCATGAGGATTGTATAAATAAATATTAAATATTAAAACTAATTTAGAACATTAAGAAAAGTAGAATGGTTCCAACAACGCTCAAACCAAATGAACCAGATGGTCTCAAACCAATGCCCTCATAAGTCAAAATAGATGCCGTCGAAGTTGATCCGATCGAAGTGGTAGTTGAGACTGAAGTAGTTTTAGCAACTGATAGTGTTAAAATGGAAGTAGATCCAGCAGTTGTAGTGACAACGGTAGTCAATGTGGTGGACGAATCACTCTCAAAGCTACTTGTACCGGAATCAACCTTGGCGCTAGGAGCAGTGGTAGTAGTAGCAGTGGTGGTACCAGCGGTAGTACCAGTGGCATTGGCAGTGGTAGTAGCAGAAATAACAGTGGTAGTAGCAGGGGCAGAAATAACAGTGGCAGTAGCAGTGGCAGAAATGTCACCTTCAGTAACAGAAGCAAAAAATGCACTAGCCACAGCCTTGGTCACAGAACTGGTAGCAGAAGTTCTCAGAATATCACCAGATGATGAAGCCTTGGAGCTCAGAGAACTAGTCACAATAGTATTTGAAGCAAAACTGTCGCTACCTGAAAACTTAGTTTCTAATGGACTATCGGTGGTAAACTGAGTAACCACTCCGCCAACAGTGGCAGTAAGCACGGAGACTCCACTTGTCACAACATTGTCTGAAAGTGCAATAACAGATGTAGAAGCAAGCTCGACATTACTGTTGATGGTAGAGGATGCAAAACTTTCAGAGAAATATGGCTTGGTAGTGTTCCAGTAACCGGTAAACCTAAACGATGATGAATCATGGATGGACATACTTTCAAGGGTTCCACTAGAAGCTGCGATAAACGTTGTGGAACCAGTGACATCAGCGTATGAAACAATGGTGGTAGCAGAAACAGTTTCAGAGATATCAGAAATAGTGTGACTATAATAATTGGAAATTGAATCACCTGGGTAATATTCAGATGTAGTAACTGTAGTTTCTGGAACGTAAATGACTTCGGTGATCAAAGAAGAACCAGTATAGTATGAAGTCAATTTGGAGGAACCAGTGTATAAAGAGGTCAATGTAACAGTACCATCTGGAATGTAGTTCACCTCCGTAACATATGAAGAGCCAGTGAAGAATGAAGTTTCAGTATCAGAACCGGCATAATATTCATAGGTTGTGGTGGTTGGTTCAGGAACATAAATAATTTCAGTGACTTCAGTAGAACCGGTAATGAATGTACTAGATGTTCCAGCCCCGTGGTAAGTGGTAGTTATGGTGGTAGTACCTTCTGGAACGTAAATGATCT